>CM077082.1:8383731-8643744 GCA_039513925.1 Platanthera zijinensis | reverse complement strand
GGACCTCCTTTTATAGAATGGAGGAAAGAGGATAGAATACAAACTAACAATGTGGGACTAAAACTATACAAAGGTTCCGAGCGGCTAGAACAACAGACCGGAACGGGCCGTGCTGTTAGACAATATTTTAACCGCAAGGCAATACCAGAAGCAGGAGAGAGATGCGGTAGGAGACCGAATAGACCGCCCGGTTCCAAGCCGCCGGAGATAAACCGCCAAACCGTCGGGACACCACACAGCAACATCCTGGAAACCAACCCGTCGGTCTCAAGCCGCCAGACGCCCAGTCATAACTCGCCAGGCCCAAACCGCCAGGACACGCCCGGTAGTCATACTTCGACACTCCCCTCAAGCTGGAGCATAAATATCAATCATGCCCAGGTTGTCACAAATGTGGAATAAGGAAGTAGAAACCGGCTTGGTGAAGATATCCTTCGTGGACTAAATGTCGAGCTTGAGGGGGAGCCCATATCCTTCGTGACTAAGTGTTGACGGAGGTGTTTCTTTGTCAAGTCCACCCCAGCCTGGTCATCGCCGGTAAGAAGGATATCATCCACATACACCGCCAAAACCACAAGGCCGATGTGGTTTTGCGAATAAACAATGAGTGATCGGCTGAACTTCTTGTAAAGACAATGGCAGCCACATGCCACTACTAACTTGTCGAACCATGCCCGAGGGCTCTGTTTTAGGCCGTAGATGGCCTTCTTCAACTGGCATGCTCGTGTCTCCTCCCGAGCAACATACCCAGGAGGTTGCTCCATATAGACATCCTCCTGAAGATCCCCATATAGAAAAGCATTCTTGACATCAAGCTGGGAAATAGCCCACTCCCTGTTGACGGCCACTGAAAGAAGAACCCGGATGGTGTTGAGGCGAGCAACCGGGGAGAAAGTATCAAAGTAGTCAACTCCATAAGTCTGAGTAAAGCCTTTGGCCACACAGCCGGGCTTTGTAACGATCCACAGTGCCGTCGGGGGCGAAACTTCACAAACGAATACCCAGCGGCAGCCAACCACATCAGTACCTACCGGTGGAGGAACAAGGGTCCAAGTACCCCTTTCATTAAGAGTGGCGATTTCCTCATCCATGGCAGATTTCCAATGAGGAATAACAAGAGCCTCCTGGTAAGTGTGGGGAGTGGTAGTAGCCGAGATAGCCAAAGTGAAGCACCTGCGAGAGGGAGTAAGCCGATCATAGGAAACAACAGCCGCAAGCGAGTGTTGGGTACACGCCCATACCCCTTTGCGAAGAGCAATGGGAAGATCTAGTTCATCTTGTGCCTCAGGGACCGGAGCGTCCGTGGCGAAGAAAGCTGGCCCGGGACTAGAGAGAGACGGCTGCGGAGAAGAAGGAGGGGGTATAATAGAGAGTGAAGGAGATGGAGGAGGAGATGATATAGGAGGGGATACGTCGATCTGCGTGGAAGGATCACTGAGAGATGGTGGAGAGTAAGAGACCGCAGGAGGAAGCGGGGATGGAGAAGAAAAGTAGGATGCATTTTCGAAGAAGGTGACGTCCGTGGAAACAAACTGTTTGCGCAGAACGGGGTCAAAGCAACAATAGCCTTTTTGAGTGGTCGAATATCCCAAAAAGACACATTTTGTGGAAAAGGGGGGGGGCAGCTTGTCAAGGTAGCAGACGGAGCATGCACAAAGGCCGTACACCCAAAGATACAAAGAGGGAGAGGAAAGGGTTCCTTGCCCGGGTAGAGGATGGATAAGGGGGTCTTGTCGTGGAGAACCGAAGAGGGAATGCGATTGATGAGATAGCAGGCAAGAAGAACAACATAGCCTCAGTAGGAGCGAGGCACCTGCATCTGCGTCATTAGAGTGCGAGCGATATCAAGGAGATGACGGTTTTTACGCTCCGCCACCCCATTTTGCTGGGAGGTGTAAACACAGCTGGTCTGATGAATAAGACCATGTTGCAAACAAAAAGAGGAAAACTCATGACTGAGATATTCTTTTGCATTATCAGAGCGTATCACTTTAATAGATATAGAAAAACTGAGTTTTGATCATATAGTAAAAAGATTGCCATACAGATAATAGTTCAGAGCGATCTTTTAAAAGATACACCCAGGTACATCTAGAGAAATCATCAATAAAGGTTACAAAGTAAGAAACTACCCCGACCAACGGTGAGAGTAGGAGCAGGACCCCAGACATCAGAATGAATGAGATCAAAAAGGCGGGAGGAACCACGGCCTTGCTCGGCGGGAAGGAGGAGCGGTGATGTTTGCCAAGCTGACACGCATCACAGTTGAGCGGAGAACTGGTCTGAGGTAAGTGGGGAAGAAGCTGACGAAGAATCGAGGAGGAGGATGTCCAAGGCGAAGCTGCCATTGAAGCAGATCAGTAGACGTGGAAGAGAAGGCAGACAGAGCGGAAACATTGTCGAGGAAGTAGAGGCTGTCACTCTCAGTCCCAGTAGCAATCGTCCGTTGGGTCCTCGGGTCCTGAAAACAACAAGAAGTAGGAGTAAATAATACAGAGCACTAAAGTTGCTTGCATAAAGTATTAACCGAGAGCAAATTGCAAGGGAACTTCGGGACATAGAGAGTGTCCTCTAAGCGAAGCGATGGGGTGACTTGAACCATGCCCGTTCCGTGAACCGGGGAAGGCGAACCATCCGCAACAAGAACCGGGGGTAACCGATCATGCGTCTCTAGGAGAGAGAAGCAATGAGGGTTTCTCGGTCATGTGATTTGTAGTACCAGAGTCAATCAGCCATTTACCTTAGGTAACGACGTGTGCACTACCTGAGGTCATGGACACAGAAGCAGATGGCCGAGAGGAGGCGGAGGTTGAGGAAGAAGTATCACCCGAGGGACGAAGATGATGGTTGTTTCTGCCAGCAACGGTCAACAGAGTGGCCGGTACGACCATAGTGAGAGCAGGAGAACCTTGACGGACAGCGCATGCCATACTGGCTGCGACCACTATTGCAACCCGCTGAGCTTGGTGAGCATAGGAGTCCTGTGGAGGAGGGGAGGACAACAGAGGACGTTGGAGCAGGGAAGTAACAATGGCGATGCGAGCTGTGGTGGCATCCAAGGTGGGAGATTCTGCTTCGCCCAAGATCTGCTGGCGAATCATATCAAAAGACTCAGGGAGCCTAGTAGAAGATAACAAACAACCAGGAGTTTCTGGAAGTGTTTGTGCTGCTCGGCGAAGTCCGCGGAGAAAGGGCGATTCTGGAGGATTTCAGCTCCAAGAGCTTGAACTTGCTGATAAGCCGCAGCAGGAGACATGGAAGGGGGCGAGCGAAGAGATCCGCATAGAGAGTATAAATGCGGGATGTCTGGGCCCCCTTCGAGTAGAGAGCAGCAAGGTGAAGCCACGCGGTCTTAACCGTCTCATCATGGCGTATGACAGGAAGACATTCATCGGAGAGGCTGTTAGCCAACCACGTGCGGACAAGCGCATCACTGGCATCCCAGTCATCAAATTCAGCAGAGTCTGGAGGAGGAGGGTCATCAGTGAGATGATGACGTTTGCGCTGAGAGTGAAGAAGAAAGGTGAAAGAAACGCTCCAATCCGGATGGATAGTTGGAGCCAACAAGTTTAGAAACCGTGCCAAGGTTGCCAGAGGAAGTAGGATGCGGAGCCGGAGTGGCGATAGGAGTGGGGGTAGTGGAGGTTTCAGAAAGGGCAATAGGAGAAAACAACAAGAAGCCGCGCGGTTAAAAGACAAGCCGCGCGGATAGAAAACAGCGGGAGGCCACGCGGTTAAGAGAAAAGCCGCGCGGATAGGAAGAAGAGGAGCTGTGGCGGTCACGATGTCAGACAACAGCGGCTAGAGAAGCCACGACCAAGCCGCAGATCCAAGCAGGGAAAGAAGTCGAACGGCTAGAAGAAGTCCGTGAAGATAGTCCGTGCGAACAGAAGAGAGGAACAAACAAGGCGAAGGCAGCAGGTCGCAACGATTAAGGTAACAGGTCGCTGTGACCGATAGGCAGAAAAAAAAGGTAGGATGCGATAGGAAGGGACAAGCCGCGCGGACAGGGCGTAAGCAGGCGGAAGAGACAAACCGCGAGAACAGGTCGCGGTAAGAAAGGACAATCCGCGCGGATAGGGCGCAGAGAATCAGCAGGAGAAGATCGAGTCCTCTGATACCATGTTAAAAGTAGCGAGCAAACGACTAGAGTAGCGAATAAATGACCAGAAAACAAGACAGAACTTTGAATAATTGAAATTTTATTATCCAAAAAGATATCTTTTACAAAGGTATGACCTCCCTTTTATAGAATGGAGGAGAGAGGATAGAATACAAACTAACAATGTGGGACTAAAACTATACAAAGGTATCCGAGCGGCTAGAACAACAGACCGGAACGGGCCGTGCGGTTAGACAATATTTTAACCACACGACAATACCAGAAGCAGGAGAGAGATGCGGTAGAAGACCGATAGACCGCCCGGTTTCCAAGCCGCCGGAGATAAACCGCCAGACCGCCGGACACCACACAACAACATCCTGGAATCAACCCGCCGGTCTCAAGCCGCCAGACTACCCGGTCTATAACTCACCAGGCCCAAACCGACAGACCGCCCGGTCTCATACTTCGACATGGCTTAAGTGCTATAGGTGTAACCGGCCAGGACACTTCAAAAAGGACTGCAAGGTCAAGCTGCAGCCTAGGCATGTTGCACGCAAGGAAGAAGCTTGCTCCAGTTCTTAGGAAGCTGGATGGGAAGGAGAATTTATGGTCGGCACTTGTATCAGTGCCTTATCCTTCGTCGACTACCAGGATGACTGGATTGTAGACTCTGGGTGTGGTCATCACCTCACTGGAGACAAGTCCAAGTTATCCTCTCTGCAGATATTCACAGGTAATGAAGTTATTATTACAGTTGATAATACTGTTTATGTAGTAGAGAAGGAGGGTGTTGTGTCTGTGGGTAGTGATCAGGGTCCACTCAGGTTAAGGAATGTCTATCGCATACCTGGCATGAAGAAGAACCTCTTCTCTATGACCAATGCGGTTGACGCGGGCTATCACGTTCTGTTTGGGCCAACAAAAGTGAAATTTCTATGCAACATATCAGCGATTAAGGCTGACGATGCTCATCTGGGGAGAAGGGTAAAAGACTTGTTTGTTTTATCAACAAGCTCTTATATTTATCAGAAGAGGGCCAACGATAGCGCTACTATCTGGCATGAAAGGCTGGGCACGTAGGGATGGACAAGCTAAAAGCTATGACAATGAGAAACCTTGTGAAATGCTTGTCAAAGTTGTCATCCTACGGAGATGGCCATATTTGCGCAGGGTGTCAGTTTGGAAAGGCTCATCGCTTTCCATTTGACAAGTCACAAACAAGGAGCAAGCCACCATTGGAGTGTATCCATGGTGATCTGATGAGACCAACTGTCACCGCTAGTCTTAGAGGCAGCAGATACATGCTGGTGCTAATTGATGATTACTCAAGATACACTTGGGTATATTTCATGAAGGAGAAGTCATATGTCTTACGGTTGTTTGTGGTGTTCAAGGAGCTGGTGGAGGGCCGGCTTAGCCTGCGGATCAAGAAGTTTAGATCGGACAATGGTGGTGAGTTTGTATCATCCGAATTTTCTAACTTCTGCAGAAAGCATGAGATCTAGAGAGAGCTTACTTATGCACATACTCCATAACAAAATGGAGTGGTGGAGAGGAAGATTCGTCATTTGACGGGAACATGCAAATGCTGGCTTCATACATAGGGAATTACAAGGTCCATTTGGGCGGAAGGAATGGCCTGCGCAACTTATGTCATCAATCAAATGCCTCTGAGTCTGATCAACATGAAGTCTACTCATGATATGATGTTCAATCAGAAGCCCTGTGTTAAATACCTTTGGGTGTTTTGATCAACCTACTACGTTCACATCCCTAATTCTCTATGGACCAAGCTTGATGCAAAGGCTAGGAAGCTTGTCTTTGTGGGCTACGATGAGCGGAAGAAGGGATGGAAGTGCATGGATCCTATGACAAGGAAGTTCGTTGTATCAAGAGACATTGTCTTTGATGAGCTAACGTCATATAGAGGTAGCTCATCTGTGGAGTTACCAGAGAGCAAGTGTTATGAAGGTCAAAAGGAGGTTGCTAAAAATATTCAAGTGGAGCTGCCCGTATTACTAGGAGCTCTAGGTGTTTCAAGCTCTGGGGCAGAGGTTTCTGATTCAGGAAGCAGGGGGAGCGATGCTCCAAGTGTACCGGGAATGAAACTGAATATGAAGAAGCAACGGAGGTGGTCAGCAATGTAAGACCCCATTTTTTTTTATTTTTAAACACCGAGGTCTTAGACCCAGAACCGCCGCTTTGCGGTGACACCTTCACGCCCTGAAGGGTCATCACCGCGAAATGCCGATTCTGCCGGCCAATTCGATCACAGAAAAGCAATAAAAGTAGAGAAAACACAAGTGAGGTAAAAACTATAACCAAAAGTCCACAATAAAATCACATCAGAGTAATAATATCTCCATGAAGGGAGAGTCCACAAAATATAAATGTACTGAAAATAAGGGCTTAAGCCCGATACTTAAAATCCTCACTACATAGTCACTCAAGCGGAAACAAAATAAAACACTACTAAGGTCAGGGACTCACAGTCCCAGCTGTCTGAACTTCTGAGCTAGACGACCCTATCTCCAAACGGGCCGACCTCCGGGGCTGCTCCTCCATGCTGGGCTCCACGATCCCCTAAATGATGTGGTCCAAAAACCGTTAGTCTATAAGACTAAGTCCTATCATACCCACCCCTTCCCCCATGGCCCCTAGGAAACGAGCGGAGAGGAAGAAAGGGGAGGACTTGAAGGTGGAGAGTAATCAAGAAACAGATGACAACGGACTTATACTAGCAATTTTATAGTACATGTGGCAGTAAAGTAAAGTATGAAAAATAACCTTAACTTATGTGCGGAAACACATAAGCCAAGTGATCTTCTGCAGGGCTCCCATCGTATAAAGAGTCCCATACCAATTTATACCGTTGGGTGTCGGTTATTAACAACAATATATATATAAAGAATTTGACCTTAATTTATAAACTTGCTCACACAAGCTTATAGACCAAGGAGTCGTTTTGCAAGTCCTATTGTGTAAGCATCCCATACCACTTATATAATAGGTGACAGGGGTTATATGCAATGATTATGCTATGACATGCTAGTGGGTTATGATGCGATCATGCAAGTGTAACTCACCCACCCGACTCTGTGTACACAGACCTTTAATTCCACCTTTCTGGAGCCTCACCTCCCAGGATACCTCCGTAGTGGTAGACGGAAGCGGTGGGTTGGGCCTCGCCCACCTTTAAACCAGTAAGGCACTACCGGTCAGACCTATCGTACGCCTCAACGCTTGGTGCACAAAGCAGAATCCTGCGTACTCTTGCTGGCTGGCGCACCGTTCTTCTGTTAGCGAAGTGCTAACCACACTTGCCGAGCCAACGTATTAGCGTCGGTGCATCGACCACTAACACCAAGGGCCCACCACCTTATAACTTATGCAAATGCAATATTAATACGTTTCCCACCAAGCCAAAGCTCTCCGGACTATCCCGTCCGTTCCAATTATCAACCGGGCCTCCGGCCGGCCGACTATCCCACCCGTTTCCATACCCACCGAGCCTACTGCTCGAATATCCTAGTCAAACTGACTTCCCGAGACACCGGGGTGTGTGAAAGTTAACCCCTAATTATTCTAGTTGCTATTTAAGATTTTTCACTCCTACAGTTTACGTTAGCCCAGGACTGCCCCCGGTATACCCCGTGAAGGGCTCTCAAAGGGCACTGGGAACTATGATGGTAGCTGAAGCCCATCGTTCCCTTTTGCAAGACACTTATTGTTATTGGTTGATTCCCTTACCCATTCCCGTTTCATATTACGCTAGATCTATCCTAGGGTGATTTTGACCTTCCCACTCCACGGGATAAGACGATCTTTCGTCGATCCCGAGCACCACCTAACACTAGTCAACCTCACACTCTACTAATCATGTATTCCAATGATGAACTCCTTTATTTACCCAAACCAACAACCTTCTAAGGATCCAACTCTTCAAATTCATTACCCACTCTAGTCTAGTTTCTGCAGTTACTATATGCAGACCACCTTATACTATATGAGATGTATAAAGGAGGTACTCTGGATTGTCTTTCAAATCTCCTATAAAATTTACCGGAGGTCTATCATAACAAGTTTAGTCTAAAATCAGAGATTCATAATTTTTCTAACTAATTTGATATTTATTGAATTTTCCCAAATGTTTGGTCATGTGCAATTTTGAACATGAACTATATGATCAACTCAAGTAATGGCCACCAAAAATTTTGATCACTAAATAACAGAGATATATTATTAGATACTAATTTCCATAATTTTTCAGAAATCATTTGACCTCTAATTAATTTATCCAAAATAATTTCCTTAATCATATGTAAAGAAGGAAGTACCAAAATTATTCATCAGAAAATTATATAAAAGTTACAGAATCTTAATATAGTACAGAAAGGGTTATTGTGCAAATATCATAATTTTATAGTCTTGCTAGACACCAAAATAAATTTAATTAACTTTTTATGGGAAATAATACTTAATGAAGCAATCCTTAGAAATAATCTTCTAAAAATCCCATATTAATTCACAAAGCTTTAAAACATAATAAAAAGTCCTCTGGCTAAAGTTCATCAATTTCCAGCAATTAGTTACTTAATAATAAATTTCTAAGTAAATAATACAAATTACTAAATTGTTAATGAAGTATCAAAAATAATAATCCTAAATTCATAACAAAATCTCCAGAGCTTGTACTAACTTTAAAAACTACTCTACCCAAATCTCATCACTGTTCAGTGAGTTTTTGTGACATTTTCTATCACTATAAGGTTTGTGCCCTAAACTATGGTTAGGGTTTTAAGAGACCTATTCATCTTAGAATCTATTTTAGATTTCTTCCAAAGGATTCTACCTACCCTAGAATTCTCTCTTCTAAGTTTCAAATCCTTTCAAGGTCAACTGACCCCTTGCCCTTCACAACCCTCAAAAAGCCCTCTCTTAGGGTTTGAGTTTGGATCCAAGCTTAAAACAATCCTAAACCACTCCATATTCCTTAAGAGGGTGATAGTGGTCCTACCAAGTCAGTGGTCAAAATCACAGCCTCTTTTGAGGTGATTTGACCACTCAAACATCAAAAATAGCTCTTTGACCTAAATAACCCTATAAGGGTATACCCAGGGTTGGATCAATACCTAGACAAAACATCTCCAAATGAGATGGAAATTTTACCAGAGCCCTAACGTGCCATCTAAGACAACCCGCCCAAATTTGGAGGAGTTTTGAGATGTTTAGGACACCTAATTAATTTATTCATGGATTATTAAATTTTTCTAAACACTATAGCAAAATGTTCTCCAAAAATTCCCATTTTTGGATATGGTTTAGGCATAGGTAAGAGTGACCCCCATCCAAAATTTCAAGTCATTGGGATGGCTGGATTGGTAAGGGCACTCAAACCAATTTCTGGTCCAGCATATGTATAGACCCCACAAATATGGGTGTTGTGGTCAAACCACTTACCCAAATGTTTTGAAATTAATTTTAAAATAATATAGACTCGAAGGCATAAAAACTTTTGTGACTGGCCCTTTTTCCTAATTCGGCCTTTAAGGGCTTCATTTGGCAACATCAAAAAGTGTATTAAAAAGGGGATAATAAATCATTATATTAATATATGAATAATACTTTATTAAGAAGGTACTGTTCATCTCCTCTTCCCAAACAGAACAAAAAAAAAACGCCCTAAAATTTGTAGCATTCCATCGCCTATTGCCGGCCACCCGGCCACTTCCCTGGCAAGCCACCGCCACCACTACCTCCGTTGAGGTGGTGGCTATCGCGGGGCGGTGGTTTGGCCGCCGAATGTGGTGGTTTCCGGCGAACCCGAAAATCCATTTTCAAGGCTTTTTCCATGAAAACTCGAATTGGATTCGACTCGGTTGAGCTCAAATCTTATCTCTAAAGATTCCTAAGATCTAACCCATGAAGGAGTAGAGGAGGACCTTTAACCGAGCTTGTCGGCGAGTGTGGTGGTGGTGCGACATGGCCGGTGGTGGAGCTTTCCGATGCTTTGCAACTACACTACCAACTAAATCGGCTCCTTCAGTGGGATTGTGAAAACTCCTCCTCTGAGCCCAAGGATTCTTTTAAGAAGGCTAGATGGGGAAGAGGAAGGGTGTAGCACCAATGGCCATTATTGGCCATGAAGGTGGAAAATTCGGCCACCCATGGGTTCACTAAACTCGGCCATTTAGGGCTGATTAAGGCTGTTGATCTCCTCTTAATTATCTAGGGAAGATGAATCCAGCAAATGGAGGTGAGGAGAGGGGCTTTTGCTCTCCTATGGCCATTAATGGCCTTCTCTCTCCTCTTTCTCTCTCTTCCTTATGGGAGAAAATAAATTCAGCCACTTTGGTGGCTGGATATAATTATTCAACTCCTCAAAACTAACAAGGGAGAATGTATCCATCAATTGGAGAGGCCCTTGGTCTCCCTTGACCATGAATGACCCCTTTAAACCACTTTCTCTCTCCTCCATTAAAGGGTAAAATAGATTTTCTCTCTCCTAGTAATCATGAACGAATTTGTCCATCTCCCTAGCCTATTGGCAGACCATAAACTCATGTTATTAATTAAAATAAAGTTAGCCCAAGTGGGGGGGGATGGGGTTGAGCTCGGGTTAGCCCATTTGGGCTAATTTGACTTAACCTTAAGGTAGAGTTGACCTTGGTCAACATGACCATTTGGGTTGACCCCAATAGGTACTTGGTGACTCATTGGACTCCCCTAAACTCTATGTAGGGTTGGGTAGGGTTGACTTGGCACCTTGGAGGTCACTCAACCCTTGGTAAGGGCACTTTGACCACTTTGGGACTAGAGTTGACTTGGGTCAACTTGGCCTCTAGGACTGAACCCAATGTGTCCTTGGTGACCCATTGACACCACTTTAGGTCCAGGAAGACCTGCGCAAGGTTTGTTGGGCACATTAGAGGCCAACTGCCCTTAGTTAGGGCACCTTGCCCAATTTAGGCCTCTGGTGGTCCTAGGTCAAATTGGCCACTTTGGGTTGACTCTAATGGACCCTTAAGGCTCTAGTGGACCCTCTAATAGGTTAGTGACGTTGTGGTGGGGTCATTGAGTCATGGTGAAGCCCTAAGGTCAATCCCTAGGTTTGGTGATGAGGTTTTGCCATAGGCAGACCAAGGTGATTCTTACCTTGGCCTTTGATCACTTGCCCCTTTTTAGCTTCCTAGGGTTTTGTCATCACCTAATCATGACCAAAACCACTCTTAGGGGTCTAGTTGGAAATGGGATGTTACAAATCCCAATAAACAAAACAAAAATTTTGTCCCCGAAATCAAGGTTATGCCTATGGGAATTTCTATCGAAGAAAAAGAAACTTGTAACATCCCATAAGAAGTGAAATATTACATCACGACGCCATGTTTGCTAAGTGAAGTTTAAAGGGAAACCTAAATCTCTGACTAATTCGCCCAATTGGAAAAGCCAAGACCCCAATAAACAAAAGATTAACCTCTACTCTTCCTAGGGCAGTCCTACTAGTTTAAAACAGGAAGGTAAATTGAACATCCTGAGAGGTTGTGAGGTATACCTGACTGAACAGCTATGGATACTTTTGTCGCATCAGGTCCTGCAGTTCCCAGGTATACTCCTCCTGGTTGTTGTTCCTCTACAGAACTTTGACTAACGGAACCTTCTTGCGACGCAAGATCCGTACTCCTCTGTAATCGATTTGAACCGGCTCCAAGTGAACTGACCAGTCTGAAGCTACCAGCCCATCTGTGGTCGAAATCTGCTGCTCCGGGCATAGTAGATCCCTCCTAAGTAAAGAAATATGGAACACGTCGTGTAAACCTGCCAGTTCCGATGGCAACTCCAGCTTGTAAGTTAGGGGCCCGATCCGCTCAAGGATCCTGTAAGGGCCCATATAACTAGGGCTGAGCTTCTTCTTCCGACCACGCACCCGTGAAACTCCGTGCATGGGCTGGATCTTCAAGAAAACCCGGTCTCCCACCTGAAACTCTACCTGACGGTGTCGAGCGTCGTAATACTTAGCCTGCCGGCTCTGTGCTTCCAGCATTCTGTCCTGTATCAGTCTCACCTGAGCCTCGGTGTCTTCAACAAAATCCGATCCCAACACCTTCGGATCCTCGTCCTGAATCCATGAAAGCAGAGTCCTACATCTCCTTCCATACAAGGCTTCATAAGGAGCCATCCCTATGCTGGACTGGTAGCTATTGTTATAGGAGAACTCAACCAGTGGTAAAAGCTTCTCCCAAGGTTCGTTTCGATCCAAAATGCATAGCCTTAGGAGGTTCTCTAATGTCCGGTTGGTGCATTCCATCTGCCCATCCGTGTAGGGATGAAATGCTATGTTGAAGGTCTGCCGCGTGCCTAAGTAAGTCTGCACGGATCTCCACTCCCTTGATGTGAACCAACAATCCCGATCCGACACGATCGTCCTGGGCACTCCATGGTAACGAATGAACTACTCTACGAATCTCCGCACTAGTACCCCAACCGAGTCATCTTTTCTGATCGGAATGAATCTAGCCACCTTCGTCAGCTGATCAATGATGACCCAAATCGAATTGTTTCCCGTCCGTGATCGGGGGAGGCCATGAATGAAATCCATCGCGATGTCCTCAAATTTCCACTCCGGCACCGGAAGTGGCTGTAGCAATCCTGCGGGGTTTCTGCACTCCGCCTTCACGAGCTGGCATGCCTCGCAATGAGTCATGAAGTATGTAATGTCCTTCTTTATCCCTGGCCAGAACCTCGTCTTCTTCAAGTATGTCGTCATCTTGGTGATCCTCGGGTTTATAGAATATCTGCTACAATGTGCTTCCTCCATGATGTCCTCCCGAATCTAACCTCCTGCGGGTATATAGACTCTGCCTCTGAAATATAGCAATCCATCTCTCAGTGAATAATATCCTGTCGAACCCTCCTCCAAGGCTTGGAATATCGGCTCTGCCCATGCATCTGTCTTCTGTCCATCCTAGATGCGGTCCTGAATATCATCTATGGCAACCATCGATGCTAGATGCTCCATATACAGCTCTAGATCATTCTCGGACACTAGGGATATCTGCATATCTTTGAAAGACCGGGCGAGCTCTATGGACATCAGTTGTGGTCCCTTCCCTGAGGTATCTCCTCTCCGGCTCAGAGCATATGCCACCACGTTCGCCTTCCTGGGATGGTAGTGCATGGTATACTGGTAATCCGACAGGAACTCCACCCAACGTCTCTGTCTGATGTTGAGTTCCTTCTGCGTGTTCACGTATTTCAAATTCTTGTGATCTGAGAAGATGTCACAGTGAACCCCGTAGAGGTAGTGTCGCCAAATATTCAGAGCAAAGATCACTACACCAATCTCCAGATCATGCACCCGATAGTTCTTTTCATATATCTTCAATTGTCGGGAGGCGTAGGCTATTACATGCCCATTTTGCATCAGAACGGCACCCATCCCCTGGTAGGAGGCATCCGTATACACCTAGAATCCCTCCCTTCCCGACGGAAGAGCGAGAATGGGAGCCGAGGTAAGCCGACCTTTCAACTCCACAAAGGCCACCTCGCACTCTAGCGTCCAAACAAAAGGGGATTCCTTCTTAGTCAGGGATGTAAGAGGGAATTCAATCTGGGAGAATCCTTCGACGAACTTCCGGTAATATCCGGCAAGTCCCAGGAAGCTCCGTACATCCGTGGCTGTCTTCAACGGTGGCCAATCCTGAACTGCCCGAATCTTGGCCGGGTCTACTACCAACCCAGCACCGCTGATAATATGACCTAAGAAGGCCACCTCCTTTAACCAAAACTATCATTTGCTGAACTTCGCATACAGCTAGTGCTCCCGTAGCCTCTCTAGAGTCAAAGTCAGGTGCCATGTTTGCTCCTCCTCCGTCCTTGAGTAGATGAGGATGTCGTCAATAAATAGGATGACGAATACATCCAAATACTCCTCGAATACCCTGTTCACGAGACTTGAAAATGCTGACGATGCATTTGTGAGGCCGAAAGGCATCACTGTAAACTCAAACAGTCCGTACCTACTATTGAAGGCGGTCTTCAGAATGTCCTCCTCTCGAATCCATAGCTAGTAATAACCTGACCTCAAGTCAAGTTTCGAGAAGAAATGCGCTCCTTCCAGTTGATCAAACAACTCGTCAATCCGTGGCAACGGGTATGTATTCCGGACCGTCAGTCTGTTCAGTGCTCGATAATTAATACACAAGCGGAGACTTCCATCCTTATTCTTGACGAATAACACCGGGCTCCCCACGGTGAAGAGCTTGGTCGGACAAACCCTGCCTCTACTAGTTCCTGCATCTGACTTCGAAACTCTGTCAACTCTTTCGGGGCCATCCGGTAAGGGGCCCTAGATGCCGGCTTGGCCCCCGGCATAAGCTGTATCTTGAAGTCCTGCTCTCGGTGCGGAGGTAGTCCTGGTAGTTTCCTTGGAAAGACGTCAGCAAAATCTTGCACCACCGGGATGTCTGTCACAGACTCCTTGGCCTCCGCCATCTCAAATAGAATCTGATAAACCTCCTCTCCCTGTAGATGAGCCTTAACGGCCTGTACTGAAGATAAGAGTATACGAGAGGCAGGTCTTATAACTTTGATGACAATGAAAGAGTCCCCGTGCCTCACAGTGATCCTCTTTGCTTGGCAATCAATCTGGGCCATGTTCCAGTGCAGCCATACCATGCCCAGGATCATGTCGTAGTCCGTCAACTTCAAAAGCATCGCTGGAGCCTCGAACGCCTTTCCACCGATTACTATCTCCATATTGTAGTGGTTCGAGGTAAGGAGTTCAGATCCATCGGGTAGTCACACCCTCATCTCCGAGCCCGTGAATCGCTCCACGCCTTCCAATCCTTCTACGAATGTATCCGACACAAAGGAGTGAGTAGCTCCGGTATCGAAAAGCGTGCGGGCAGGCTTGCCGCTGATGAAGACTATACCTGGGGCAATTTAATGTCTTAGGATTCTATAATGAGTTTTCTTTCTTATTTATTCTATCTAGTGAAGTTCTACAAATTTGACAACTGAGAAAGGGAATTCTATTTAAACAATTAAACATCTTGGCGTACCTGCTATGACCTGCTCTGGGTTCCGAGGCTGCGCCAGGTCCAAAGCATACAGCTGCTCCCTTTCTTATCTACGATCCCCACCCTGGTATCCACGTCCTCGACCACGACCTCGACCTCCAAAATACTATGCTGGCTGGGCAGCCGGTGGTGCTGGTGGGGGTGCCCCCCTCATGGGGCAATTTCTGCGGATGTGTCCAACCTGATGACAGTGGAAGCACTCTGGCGGGGGATATTCCATTCCCTCGGGTCTCTATCCCTCCCGTGTCTGAAGAGGTGGTGGAGCCACCACCACTGGCTCCCTTGTCTCCTGTCTTGCCTCCTAACGAGGCTGGTCCTCAGCCCTCCTCCCGTCCGTGATATGGGCCCGTCTCTAATCGTTCCTTGCTCCTCGACCCTGATCCTCCGCTGGCCATTTCTGGCCCCGAGTAGCTTGCCAATCAGCCTCTATCCTCTTAGCCATCTCTAGTATCCGGGAAATGGGCCCGTCAGATACAAATAGTAGAGTCTCCCTCAGGTCCTCTCGCAGGCCCTTGTAGAACCTTTTGGTATATCCTGTCTCATCTAACTGATAAGAGTCCGCAAACCGGGCTAGATGGTTGAACTCTCGGAGGTACTCCACCACCGTCTTGTTACCCTGTCTCAACTGCAAAAATCTATCCTCCAGCTCGTCCCTGGCCGACTGTGGAACAAAGTGTTCCAACAGCGCGCCCCTAAAATCCTCCCAAGAAATCTCTGCTACTTCCCTGTCTGCAAATGTCGTGTCCAGCGAGGTATTCCACCATCTCTTTGCATGAGACTCCAGATAGGAGATCACCAAGGGTACCCTCTCTTCCCAAGGGCACCAAATTCCAGTTAGCATCTCATACATGATGTCAAGCCATTCCTCTATCCGAACGGCTGACTCTGTTCCCAAGTAGGACGGGGGAGACAAACCTCTGAAAATACTAAACCAGTTGGCCCCCGGGTTTGGCTGCGGAGCTGGGGCCTGTTGGGCTCTAAACACATCCAGTATTGCTGTCAAGGTCTGCCCCATTTCTGACATCTGGAATGGAGAAGGGGCCGGAGGAGTTGGTGTAACACCCAGGACATGCTGGACTCCACCCTGTGGTGTGGGTTGTGCTGAAGGCTGCACAACAAAATATAATAAGCAACGACCCTAAACCTATAAAAGGGATGGACAATTACATGTGATCACCAACATGAGCACACTACGCTTCCGCTGCTTAGTTTGTCCTCAAACTAAACCTACGCGGGGGTGACCCAAGGATTTGTGGAATGGTACGTTTCCCGATCGAGGTTTCCTCTGATACCACTTGTAAGACCCCTTTTTTTTAAACACCAGGGTCTTAGGCCCAGAATCGCCGCTTTGCGGTGACACCTTCACGCCCTGAAGGGTCATCACAACAAAATGCCAATTCTGCCGGCCGATTCGATCACAGAAAAGCATTAAAAGTAGAGTAAACACAAGTGAGGTAAAAACTCTAACCAAAAGTCCACAATAAAATCACATCAGAGTAATAATATCTCCACGAAGGGAGAGTCCACAAAATATAAATGTACTGAAAATGAGGGCTTAAGCCCGATACATCAAATCCTCACTACATAGTCACTAATGCGGAAGCAAAATAAAACACTACTAAGGTCAGAGACTCACAGTCCCAGCTGTCTAAACTCCTGAGCTAGACTGCCCTATTTCAAAACAGGCCGACCTCCGGGGCTGCTCCTCCATGCTTGGCTCCACAATCCCCTAAATGATGTGGTCCAAAAACTGTTAGTCTATAAGACTAAGTCTTATCATCCCCCACCCCTTACCCCATGGCCCCTAGACACCGAGCGGAGAGGAAGAAAGGGGAGGACTTGAAGGTGGAGAGTAATCAAGAAATAGATGACAGCAGACTTATACTAGACTTTTTATAGTACATGTGGCAGTAAAGTAAAATATGAAAAGTAACCTTAACTTATGTGCGGAAACGCATAAGCCAAGGGATCTTCTGTAGGGCTCCCATCGTATAAAGAGTCTCATACCAATTTATACGTTGGGGTGTCGGTTATTAACAGCAATATATATATAAAGAATTTGACCTTAATTTATAAACTTGCCCACACAAGCTTATAGACCAAGGGGTCGTTTTGCAAGTCTTATTATGTAAGAGTCCCATACCACTTATACAATAGGTAACAGGGGTTACATGCAATGATTATGCTATGACATGATAGTGGGTTATGATGCGATCATGCAAGTGCAACTCACCCACCCGACTCTGTGTACACAGACCTTTAGTTCCCCCTTTCTGGAGCCTCACCTACCAGGATACCTCCGTAGCGGCAGACGGAAGCGGTGGGTTGGGCCTCGCCCACCTCTAAACCAGTAAGGCACTACCGGTCAGACCTATCGTATGCCTCAACGCTTGGTGCACGAAGCAGACTCCTGCGTACTCTTGCGGGCTGGCGCACCGGACTTCTGTTGGCGAAGTGCTAACCACACTTGCCAAGCCAACGTATTAACGTTGGTGCATCGACAACTAACACCGAGGGTCCACCATCTTATAACTTATGCACATGCAATATTAATATGTTTCCCACCGAGCCAAAGCTCCCCGGACTATCCCGTCCGTTCCAATTATCAACCGGGCCTCCGGCCCGCCGGCTATCACGCCCGTTCCCACACCCACCGAGCCTACCGCTCGAATATCCTAGTCAAACTAACTTCCCGAGACACCAGGGTGTGTGAAAGTGAACCCCTAATTATTCTAGTTGCTCTTTAAGATTTTTCACTCCTATAGTTTACGTTAGCCAAGGACTGCCCCCGGTATACCCCGTGAAGGGCTCTCAAAGGGCACTAGGAACTATGATGGTAGCTGAAATCCATCGTTCCCTTTCGCAAGGCACTTATTGTTATTGGTTGATTCCCTTACCCATTCCCATTTCATATTATGCTAGATCTATCCTAGGGTGATTTTGACCTTCCCACTCCACGGGATAAGACGATCTTTCGTCGATCCCGAGCACCACCTAACACTAGTCAACCTCACACTCTACTAATCCTGTCTTCCAATGATGAACTTCTTTATTTACCCAAACCAACAACCTTCTAAGGATCCAATTCTTCAAATTCATTACCCATTCTAGTTTAGTGTTTCTGCAGTTACTATATGCAGACCACCCTATACTATATGAGATGTATAAACGAGGTACTCCGGATTGTCTTCCAAATCTCCTATAAAATTTACCGGAGGTCTATCATAATAAGTTTAGTCTAAAATCAGAGATTCATAATTTTTCTAACTATTTTGATATTTATTGAATTTTCCCAAATATTTTGCCATGGGCAATTTTGAACATGAACTATATGATCTACTCAAGTAATGGCCACCCAAAAATTTTGATCACTAAATAACAAAGATATATTACAAGATACTAATTTCCATAATTTTTAAGAAACCATTTGACTTCTAATTAATTTATCCAAAATAATACCCTTAATCATATATAAAGAAGGAAGTACCAAAATTATTCATCAGAAAATTACATAAAAGTTACAAAATCTTAATATGGTACAGAAAGGGTCATTGTGCAAAAATCATAATTTTACAGGCTTGCTAGACACCAAAATAAATTTAATTAAGTTTTCATGGGAAACAATACTTAATGAAGCAACCCTTAGAAATATTCTTCCAAAAATCTCATAGAAATTCACAGAGCTTTAAAACATAATAAAAAGTCCTCTGTCTAAAGTTCATCAATTTCCATCAAGTAGTTATGTCATAATAAATTTCTAAGTAAATAATACAAATTGCTAAATTGTTAATGAAGTATCCAAAATAATAATCCTAAATTCATAACAAAATCTTCAGAGCTTGTACTAACTTTAAAAACTACTCTACCCAAATCTCATTACTGTTCAGTGAGTTTTTGTAACATTTTCAATCACTAGAAGGTTTGTGCCCTAAACTATGGTTAGGGTTTTGAGAGACCTATTCACCTTAGAATCTATTTTAGATTTCTTCCAGAGGATTCTACCTACCCTAGAATTCTCTCTCCCAAGTTTCAAATCCTTTCAAGGTCAACTGACCCCTTGCCCTACACAACCCTCAAAAGCCCTCTCTTAGGGTTTGAGTTTGGATCTAAGGGTAAAACAATCCTAAACAACTCCATATTCCATTAGAGGGTGATAATGCTCCTACCAAGTCAGTGGTCAAAATCACAGCCTCTGTTGAGGTGATTTGACCACTCAAACATCAAAAATAGCTCTTTGACCTAAATAACCCTATAAGGGTATACCTAGGGTTGGATCAATACCTAACCAAAACATCTCCAAATGAGATGAAAATTTTACCAGAGCCCTAAAATTCCCTCTAAGACCACCCACCCAAATTTGGTGGAGTTTTGAGATGTTTAGGATACCTAATTAATTTATTCATGAATTATTAAATTTTCTAAAAACTATAGCAAAACGTTCCTCAAAAATTCCCATTTATGGATATGTTCTAGTTATAGGTAAGCATGACCCCCATCTAAAAGTTAAAGTCATTTGGATGGCTGGATTGGTGGGGGAACTCAAACCAATTTCTCGTCTAGCCTATGTATAGACCCCACCAAAACGGGTGCTGTGGTCACACCACTTACCCAAATGGGTTGAAATTAATTTTAAAATAATATAGACTCGAAGGCATACAACTTTTGTGACTGGCCCTTTTTCCTAATTCGGCCTCTAAGGGCTTCATTTGGCAACATCAAAAAGTGTGTCAAAAAGGGGATAATAAATCATTATATTAATATATGAATAATACTTTATTAAGAAGGTACTGTTCATCTCCTCTTCCCAAACAGAACCCGAAAAAAACGCCCTAAAACCTGTAGCTTTCCATCGCATATTGCCGTCCACCCAGCAACTTCCCTGGCCAGCCACCGCCACCACTACCTCCGTTGAGGTGGTGGCTATCGCGGGGCGGTGGTTTGGCCGTCGAAGGTGGTGGTTTCTGGCGAACCCGAAAATCCATTTTCAAGGCTTTTTCCATGAAAACTCGAATTGGATTTGGCTCAGTTGAGCTCAAATCTTATCTCTAAAGATTCCTAAGATCTCACCCATGAAGAAGGAGTAGAGGAGGACCTTTAACCGAGCTTGTCGACGAGTGTGGTGGTGGTGCGACATGGCCGGTGGTGGAGCTTTCCGATGCTTTGCAACTACACTACCAACTGACTTGGCCCCTTCAGTGGGATTGTGGAAACTCCTCCTCTGAGTCCAGGGATGCTTTTAAGAAGGCTAGATGGGGGAGAGGAAGGGTGTAGCACCAATGACCATTATTGGCCATGAATGTGGAAAATTCGGCCACCCATGGGTTCACTGAACTCAGCTATTTAGGGCTGATTAAGGCTGTTGATCTCCTCTTAATTATCTAGGGAAGATGAATCCAGCAAATGGAGGTGAGGAGAGGGGCTCTTGCTCTCCTATGGCCATTAATGGCCTTCTCTCTTCTCTTTCTCTCTCTTCCTTATGGGAGAAAATAAATTCAACCTCTTTGGTGGCTGGATATAATTATTCAACTCCTCAAAACTGACAAGGGAGAATGTATCCCTCAATTGGAGAGGCCCTTGGTCTCCCTTGGCCATGAATGATCCCTTTAAACCACTTTCTCTCTCCTCCATTAATGGGCAAAATAGAGTTTTCTCTCTCATAGTCATCATGAACGAATTTGCTCATCTCCCTAGCCTATTGTCAGACCATAAACTCTTGTTATTAATTAAAATAAAGTTAGCCCAAGTGGGGGGGGGGGGAAATGGGCTTGAGCTTGGGTTAGCCCATTTTGGCTAATTTTACTTAACCTTAAGGTAGAGTTGACCTTGGTCAATATGACCATTTGGGTTGACCCCAATGGGTCCTTGGTGACTCATTGGCCTCCCTTAAGGTCTATGTAGGGTTGGGTAGGGTTGACTTGGCACCTTGGAGGTCACTTGATCCTTGGTAAGGGCACTTTGACCACTTTGGGGCTAGAGTTGACTTGGGTCAACTTGGACTCTAAGACTGAACCCAATGTGTCCTTGGTGACCCATTGACACCACTTTAGGTCCAGGAAGACCTGGTCAAGGTTGGTTGGGTACATTAGAGGCCAACTGCCCTTAGTTAGGGCACCTTGCCAAATTTAGGCCTATGGTGGTCCTAGGTCAAATTGGCCACTTTGGGTTGTCTCTAATGGACCCTTAAGGCTCTAGTGGACCCTCTAATAGGTTAGTGATGTTGTGGTGGGGTCATGGAGTCATGGTGAAGCCCTAAGGTCAATCCCTAGGTTTGGTGATGAGGTTGTGCCATAGGCAGACCAAGGTGATTCTCACCTTGGCCTTCGATCACTTGCCCCTTTTTAGCTTCCTAGGGTTTTGTCATGACCTAGTCATGACCAAAACCACTCTTAGGGGTCTAGTTGGAAATGAGATGTTACAAGGAAGGAGCAGACTCTTCGGAGATCAAAGAGAACCATCATGCAACCAGCTCGTTATTATGAAGGAAACTCGGTGAGCTTTATCTCTTGTTTCTTCACAGGCCCCCTGGATGAGCAGGAGCCTTCTAGTTTTAATGAAGCCACTAGAGTCAAGGAGTGGGAAGATGTTATGGAAGAGGATATGGCTGCTCTCAAGAAGAATGAAACCTGGGATCTTGTGCCCAAGGTTGATGACATTACTCCTGTGACTTGTAAGTGGGTGTACAAGCTGGAGAAGAAGGCGGATGGGAGCATCGAGAGGTATAAGGCTCGCCTTATTGCTCGAGGGTTATTTTAACAGTACGGAGAAGACTATAAAGAGACGTCTAGCCCAGTTGCGAAGATGACATCAGTTCGAATGGTGATTGCTTTGGTAGCTTGCCAAGGTTGGAAGATGTGGCAGCTAGACATAAAGAATGCTTTTCTTTATAGAGAAATAGACAATGACATCTTCATGGATCAGCCACTCGAATATGTTTCTGAAGAACATCCTGACTACGTCTGCAAGCTCTGGAAGGCCCTTTATGGTTTGAAGCAAGCACCTCGTGCTTAGTTTGGGACGATAGCAGAATACCTCCAATTCTGCGGCTATCTTGCTTCAAATTCAGACTCAAGCTTGTTTATCAAGAATAAGGGGGAGCTCTTGGTCTTGGTGTTGTTATACATGGACGATATTATCGTTACGGAAAACTCTAAGGAGGAGCTAACTAGGCTCAGGGACGAGCTAGCTATAATATTCAAGATGAAGGATTTAGGTGAGCTCCACCACTTCCTTAGAATTGGGGTGGAGAGGAAAAAGAGTGGCATTCTCATCTCCCAAAATGGTTATGCAGAGCAAACTATTCAACGATTCAACATTTAGGAGGGGAAGAATAGCTTTACTCCTTTTGACTATGGGATTAAGCTTCAACAGGATGAGGTGAGAATTCTTCCTGGTCTTCTTGTGTTCCGGGCTCCGGTTGGGAGACTTGACGATTACAAAGATAGACATCGCTTTTGCAGTAGGTCGAGTAAGTCGATATATGGCAGAACCCGGGAAGCCTCATTTGATGGCGGCAAGGAACATCCTGAAGTACGTAAAGGCCACTTCTGATATAGGTCTCCTTTAGAGGAGGGACACGAGCTTTATTCTTAAAGGATACTCGGATGCTGATTATGGGGGGAGATTCAGACGACTAGAAGTCAACATCCGGTTATGTCTTCACATGTGGATTAGCCGGTATCCCTTGGTGTAGCAATAAGCAGGACTCGGTGTTCGTCTCTACTATGGAAGTGAAGTATAAGGCTTCAGCCTTGGCAACTCGACAAGACATTTGGCTTAAGAGACTTGTAGAAGACATCCATGAGGAAGTGTTGGGTCCCACTCTACTCCACGATGACAATGAGAGAGATTTCAAACTGGTGAACAATCCAGTTTGTCACGTAAGGACCAAGCATATTGAGATCGAGCACCATTTTATACGGGAGAAGGTGTTGGAGAGATCTCTTATGGTGAAGCATGTTCGAAGTGAGTACAACATCGCGTACATCTTCATGAAGCTGCTGCAGAAGGTGTCATTTACATGGTTATGGGGACTGCTGGGCTTGGTCACCACTTCTCACTTCAAGGGGGAGTGTTGAAAATTGTGAAATGAAAATGTGTGTGTGGGGGGGGGGGGTTGATCGGGCAGACCGTCCTGCCTGGGCGGACAGACCTTACGGTCTGGTGGTAGCGGCCTGAGCGATCTTGTGTTTGCGGCCTGATGTTGGAGACCAGCCAGGTTGGCTAGTTCCCTGTAGTACCTTGCGGATAGGGGTGATCTCGCGGGTAGGGCAGACTCTTGTTGACCTCGCGGAGTCCGCTATTCTTGCGAACTGTTATCAGAGGTTTGCTTTGGTTTTTTTATTCGCGGTGAGACATTGTTATGGAGCTGGCGGACTAGATCTTTGACCGCCGAGCTCGCGTCGTGTTTGGTTGATTGTTGGACTTGGTCACAATCTGTGACAAGTCCAGGTTGTCCGAAGTGTTTGCAATGTCCGCTGGTTGATCGAGCGGTTTGTGTCTGTTGGTCGCGGACTTGTGTGCGGGTTGTTGTTGTGTCTTATGTGCAGCATGCGGACTGGTGCGGTGTCCGTCGGTTTGCGGACTGGCTTCTAATCTTGGTTCTTGGAGGATTGGTTGATGTCCTCCCTTGTCTATGCGGACTGCGTTGTGCTCGTCGCGAGCTTGGGTGGTGTATCTATCTCTAGGTCGGTGACCACACTCCTCTCCGCGTCTATAAATAGGACCCCCCGACACTTCAATTGTAATTGGATGAATAGTAAGCCAACTCGTGTTTAAGTTGCTGCAGACTGGATTTCGGTTCCCGCCCGGGTTGAAGTGGTTAACCAGTTACTTGTTGTGCAGGTTTTGCGGACAGTGCTAAAGGACCAGGGATTTGGTTCTAAGTTAGTGCTGACTCTGCGGCTACAACAGGCAGTTACTGCAGGTCTGAAAGTCCACCTAGTGTCAACTAGGTTCACCTATGGGGGGGATAGGTGCCTTGCACAGTCTTTTAGCGGAATTAAAATTATACCTGCACAATTAAACAAAACAACACAGCACAAAAATACGCAGGCAGTTATAGTGGTTCCCCGATTTGAGTACATCCATTTTCCCTCTTCGACCTATCTCCAAACATGGGACGAATCAGTCACTTCACCAACCGGATTGAAATCCAATCCTCACACTAATGGAAGGAACCCTTCCAACTGAAGGAGTCACCACTCCACCACGGGTTGCACCCAACCCTTACAACACGGAACCAACGTTCCTTTACAACACAAGAAAAATTAGAATGTATAAGATACAAACTACTTATGGAGCGCTTGGTGTCCCTCTTCGTTCGATGTAGCTTTCTCGACGAAGACAAAGAGTACACGACCAAAGCGCTCACTTAGAGAGGATCTCCCCAAAATCAGCGGCGGCGAGCTTTGTAGATCCAACCTTCGTAGCAAAGCTAGCAAGGTCTACCAACGATCACACTTGGATCGATCGTCTCAATCGATTCGGAAAGGGAAGGTATTCCCGATCTACAAACTAAGAGACAAAGGATCTCAAGATAGACACGTGAGACGCATTGCTTGACTAAGCTTCTGTCATCAGGAGATCAAGATGAGTCCAAGATCAGCGGCGGTGACTTTCTCCCGTGCGGCGACGGTGTTCCGAGCAGCAACGGCAGCGGAAAGAAATCCGCGATACTTTAGGTCACGATGGCGGCTCGTTTCTTTTCTTGGTCTTTGCTCCTTGTTTTGTTCAAAGTAGGATAGTATTTATACTATAGATTAATCCAATATGACCATTGTGGGCCCCACCAGTAGAAACCCTAAGTCTGGTTCAAAACAGCGCGTGTATACTTGGTCCGGACCAGCAAGCCGAGAAAATTCGCCTAAGGCAAATTCGGCGAGAATCATCTGTGATTCTCGACGAATCAGCGAGAATCACTTATGATTCTCGTCGAATTTCCCTTGGAAGCATTTTAGCCAGAGAGCTAGCCATCCGGTATGAGTCGGCGAGTATCACAGTTCATTCTCGACGAATCGATGAGAATGCGGAGTCATTCTCGACGATTCGTCAAGAATCACTCAGTGATTCTCGGCGATCCTGACTTAGCCCGAATTTCGCAATCGTTGAGTCAGCTGGATGCAGTCGGCGAGAATCAGCAAGTGATTCTCGACGATTCGGCGAGAATCACTTATGATTCTCGTCGAATCAGCGAGAATCACTTAGTGATTCTCGTCGATTATGACTTAGACGATTTTTCGTCTTTTCTTCCGTGAGTAGCTTTGACCCATCCTTGCTCCTTGTCTGCTCTTGAACTATCTTGGTCCTGTACTTGATAATAAGTACACTCAAATAGAGAGAGTGCACGTAAGCCAACACATTGATCTGCTCAACGAGGGATTACGTTGTACAGACCCGTGTATATTGACCTACTGCACCCTGACATTGGTGTGTACTTATCGTGGAATAACTGCAAGCACAACTTGAAAATATATCATCAAATACATTGTGAATTCATCTTAGATTGACAGGAGGCTTCCTCAAATCCAGGTAATTGTGAATACAATACCCAACAATCTCCTCCTATTTGAAGAAGCCAAAATCCTACTAGCTGAGATGAATTACACAAATCCAGATAATAATCACAGCAAGTCAAAAAAAGCAAGACATAGAGACATTAAAGCAAACAGAACAATTCTTGAGTTAATCATGAAATCACACACACACATATATATATATATATATATATATATATATATATATATATATATATATCCACAAGAAATTTTCAAATGATTAACATGAAAAGACAAATAATTAAGCAACAAACAAAGAGATAAGCTCAAGTCCTAAGTCTATTTTTCCTTAGCCAGTTCGTCCTTCAGTTGCTGTGCCAAGTACTTCTTACTTTGTCTCTCAAAATATTCCTTGGGCTTCGGATAGTATCTGGGGGGAGGATCTTTGTGTTCCACTTTGTTATTCCTGAAAAATATATTTCATTTAGCTTCATACATCTTGTGCATCTCTCACTCATACTGATTGTATACATCATTCTGATTGATTTCCCCCCTTTTGCTGTAGCATAAAAGTATCCAAAATAATGCTCCTCGATACCGGACTCCATCTTTCGCTCCTCACCTCATCCTCCTTCAATCTTATTTTCTTTTCAGTTGGATTTTCCTTGGATTCCTTGGATGTCCCTTCTTGGAGTATCCTCTTGCCTTTTGCTTTTGCTAGGGCTTCCTGGTCAAACATGGCACTGCTTGTAGCTCTTGCAGCAGCCCTAGCAGCCTTTTTATTCTCAGCCTCACTAAGTGGAGTTTCTTCAATGCGTACTTCTTCTTCAGCAGCAGCAAAAACTTCCTCCTCCGGTGGGGCAACTGGAACGTGAATGCCTGAAGCCTGATGTACTAACCAATGACAACTTTCAAAAACATACTTATTTGATTGATCAAAGTTGTCAATGATTATCTGTTGAAGCCCTGCCATCTTAGCCTTATAATCTTCCTCCCCCTTTTTGGCTTCGAGGGCAATTGAGTTTGTATAAGTGTGCAGTGACTCATCGATGTGCTTTACCGTCTTTGAATAGTCATTTAGCAGGGTTTGTTGATTAGCGTTCAGAGTCACCATGCTGGCATCGAATTTCTGGATGGTATTAGATACAACATGTGCATTCTGATTAACCACTGCCAGGTCATCCGTGTTCTTTTTAAGTCCTTGCATAAGAAGAGATACAGCTGTGCCGGCTGCTGTGTACTTTTCCTCGAACTTCTTTTCCATTACATCCAGCTTGTGATTAATTTAAACTATGTTCTTTAGCATCAGATCCTCAGATTCCTTAATTCTTTTTAGCACTTTGTCTTGTGCTTTCTCAAAAGTAACTTTGAGTTCATCCAGAGTACCTTGAACAATATTCACAGTATGATTAGCTAGATTAACTTGCAGTGGATGACCCTGAGGCATGCCTTGTCCTTCTCCTTCCGCAGATTCACTGGATGAGCTTGATACATGCACTGTCTCCACTAGGGGGATAGGGGCAGCCTCTGTAGATTTCTCAGGAATGCTCAGCAGCCTCTGCTGAGATGACTCCCCCTCCATTTGTGCGCCAGATTTCTCATAATCTATCAGTGGAGCTTGTTCCTCATATGGAACTTCAGCATCATCCTGAGGCTCCATCATCTCCACCCTTTCCCTCAAGGTTGTTTCATCTTCAACCTCATCATCCTCCTCATCAGCACCTCCATCTTCCATATCATCATTGTCCAGGGCATCACTGTCCAAGGCCTCCTCATCTTCCTCCACATCCTCACTTTCTTTTGCCAGGTTCTCAACTGCATCCCTTGCTATCAGAGAGATGTCAGATCTAACATTAGCAGGAGCGGGTAGAGACTCCCCCTTAGCTCCTGCAGTCAGCAGATCAGGAACATCACTGGGGTCAACCACGGGGTCTTCCATAGTTCTATTGTCCTCATCCCCATGGGACTCAGCCGGGGATTCATCTTGCGCTTCAGCTACGGCAGCTTGCCCTATCCTCCTCTCCCATCGATCAAAGACACTTGAGTCCATTTTATTCAGATAGTGTAGAGGAACTCCTTTACTCATATCGAACTTATCCCCATTCAGCTGATTGAGATATAGACTAATTATCCTTCCAAAACTAGGGGTTCGTAGAGTATCTTTTATTCTCTCAAACAATATCTCCCCCCAGTTGAATTTCTTCCGACAGACTATGACTACTAGGATCTTGAACATCTCACCCGAGATATGGTCGTGGGAGCCTGGCTTACAGATCAGGACTTTCCCGATGATATCAGACAGAAGCTTTCCTTCCTCATTCATTTCATTCCTCTTGATAGATTTGGTTCCTCTAGCTAGTCCACAGAACAGAAGGGTCCTGGCTCGATCCTGTTCTTCCAGAAAATCCTCTTGATCAGAGCTGGAGAGCTGCAGATATATTGACAGTTTTCCTGCTGTCATCTTGATCCGATCTCCGGCAATCTTACTCTTGATTACTGTGTCCTCCTGACGTAGCTTTGCAGTAGCAAAGAATTCCAACACCTCTTTATCAAGAATTTTGCACGGATGCTCCAGGATGAAAGTGAGTCCGGCCTCTTCGAGCATGAGGATTATATTCCTGAATTCATCCGAGGCATGAGAGAAGCCTGTTCGAACCAATTCGCATCCAGTGACAAGGCCTGCTGTGATTCTTGGAGCCATTTCAAACCTAAGTAGGAAATACCCAAGTGTCTAAACCTTATTAGTCACTATAGTATAAAAGCTACACTTCAGACAAGCCACTTCAAAGAGGAGGAAATGTTACCCTATTGCCGAGGGTTTGGCAGAGCGATGGTGACTGGATCGGCGGGAATCGACCGGATCGCCTGACGGGAAGAAGTAGAAGGAGAAGGTGCCGGAAGCCCTTGCGTCCTTGGGACTTGGTTGACGGAGGCAGAGAGGAGAATTGAGGCGATCTAAGCTACGAGCGACAGGAAACCTGGAAGAGCTCAGGATTCTTGCAATTTCGGGAAGTCGACGGAACTATGCGAGAAGCCGGAATGCGGATCGTCGGGATGTGAAGGGTCGGCGGGTTTTTTTTTGCTATTTATAACCTTGCGAACCGGTCGGGTTTGACGGGATTTCGACTGGGTTTTCTAATAGTGTCTTTCGTATGATTGAGGAGAGTTCAACGGGATTTTCTAAACAACTCCAAGTGGCATGTTAATTTTGTTACACCCGAGTCAATAACCGAGGCATATAGATATTTGCCTCCAAGTTATTTCTTGATTATGTAACCTCGATCGAGTTGAACACAATATAAAACCTATACTTAATTCCATAGTAATTCTAGGTGAGAGATTGTAATCTTTTGTTACACCCATTGGCATACTCAAATGGGCTGACTTATGCCTATTGAGATTCATTAGCAAATATATAAATGTGTAACTATAAAGAATTCTTCAAATTGTACTTATGTGTCATTTAGTATCTGCGTTCGTTCATCAGACGTGTAAACATATATGTGTATGTGTTTATATGTTTATATAAACATTTGCTTTTAGAGTATGAGATGACATATTTGTGTGGATATACGTATATATGCATATATGAATACATTTCTGAGCATCAATATAATACAACTCAAGTAATTAACTGAATGCGTGTACCTGGGATCATAATATAGATCATGCACATCCTCTATTTGAGGCACACCAGGCGTTCAATTTGAGTATGCCATTGTAGTTAGCACTGCTCTTATTCCAAATACTTGTTCCATGTCATTCTTGGAACATCACATGTCTAGTTCCCCTCATGCTTACGAGAACCTAGACTAACCTGCGAAAAAGAATTACCCTACCTTAGGAACCCAATATTTATTGGGTCCTAGGTTCTAGTCAGCATAAAATATCGAATGCCTTCCTACAGGAATCCTTTTAGGAAGGCTAGCTCTGCCCATAGGAAGTGGACATACCCTAGCCCTTGACACTGAGGGATTGTGCCAACAATCTATGGCAAAGTGACCCACCTTGCCACAGCACCAACACTTAGTATGCCATTGTAGTTAGCACTGCTCTTATTCCAAATACTTGTTCCATGTCATTCTTGGAACATCACATGTCTTGTTCCCCTCATGCTTACGGGAACCTAGACTAACCTGCGAAAAAGATTTACCCTACCTTAGGAACCCAATATGTATTGGGTCCTAGGTTCTTGTCAGCATAAAATATAGAATGCCTTCCTACAGGAATCCTGTTAGGAAGGCTAGCTCTGCCCATAGGAAGTGGACATACCCTAGCCCTTAGCACTGAGGGATTGTGCCAACAATCTATGGCAAAGTGACCCACCTTGCCACAACACCAACACTCGTGAATGTTGTATCTCCGTTTCTGACCTGATCTGCTGACTGAGGTAGTCATGATCTTAGGTCTAAACGGGATAGAGCCAGTTCTGCTCACAAATTTGCCTTTTCCACCGTGACACGTGGGAGAGTGGAAAGAATGCATGAGGTGAGTGTCATGAGGCCTGGGAGGTGGTGCCTTCCTTTCAGTCAGCACACTTCCAGGGGCCCCATGGGTACTTACCACATGTTTCCTGACCCCCCTTTCCTATGTCCTAGGGTGGAAAGAGATGTAGTGAGAGCTGGTTCCTGCAGATTCATGATGAGTTGGGGCTGAGGCCGAGAATACGAAGGGTTCAGGATGAGCCTTGGGTATTCTCTCATGGGTAGCCATGTCAGCTCTTGCACTGTGGGTATTTCCACTTGAGGGCTGACCATTCTTGCAGTGACCATGGTTGTTCCTGTGGTCATACCTGAAAGCATGATGAGTGCCCTTCCTACTCGGGGTGGGGGGTCTGAACACAGTTTCCCCATTTCTCCATGAATTAATAATTTGGGAGATCCACCCATTTTCTGCTTTTCTCTTGATAGCATCTATCTTGGAAAAGTTAGAAACTATCCTCTTATCGGTCTCTAGACGACTCTCTAGATCCGAGATCTTTGAGTCCTTTACCTTGATGGATTCCAGTTGGAGATTCATCAAGATCTTCAGCTGAGCAATCTCCTTAGCTTGTTCCTCAACAAGTAAGTTGCTCATATGAAGGGCACTCTCAAGGGAATCAAGATTTTCAATCTTTTGATTGAAGCTATCCATACCTCTTGCATCACTAGAGGGACAACCGTCTAACCTATTCCTGTCTTCAGGAATATCAAAAGGAGAGGGGCATGATTAAAAAGTTACCTGCTCCTGGCTTTGCTGTTCAGGGTTACCATCAAGATCCGCAGAGACTGTTGAGTCAGCTTCATTAGAACTTCTTTCCTCAACTTCTTCTTCAGTCTCTGACAAGGATACAGGAGCCCTGATACTGACAGATTGATCATGCCCTTCATCTTCAGAAATGAGGACCCCAACATAGGCTTCATCCTCTTGCTGACAACTGGTCCCTACTATCTCTGATCCCTCCATGAGGTCTGAGATTGTTTGCCACATGGACTTGGTCGTCCTCCACTTGTCCACTCTTGAACGAGATACACCAGACCAGACGTTAGTGATGATCTGACTTATTAACTTGTCCAAGTTGAACAGTGAGAGCTCGGTCTCCAACATCTCTTCGAGACTCTTGGGGATTTGGATATCCTTTCCTGAACCAGAAGCCTTCATGGGAATGAAGGGACCCTCTTCCAAGATGAGTGACGCTCGAGGGTCAATGGCCTCCAGATGAAACATAACTCTCATCTTCCAGATGGGTTAATACTCCGTTGTGCAAGCAGGGAGTCTCAGAGGAGGGACATCAAATTCCAGCTCCATGCTTGAGTCTCGTCTTCTTCTTGACACTAGAATCGGGATCTTACTCAAGGTGTTAACCTTATTGCTGAGCAACTTCCCTCTGATACCACTTGAAAGTCCACCTAGTGTCAACTACCTTCACCTATGGGGGGGGGGGAATAGGTGTCTTGCACAGTCTTTTAGCGGAATTAAAATTATACCTGCATAATTAAACAAAACAACACAACACAAAAATACGCAGGCAGTTATAGTGGTTCCCCGATTTGGGTACGTCCACTTTCCCTCTTCGACCTATCTCCCAACAAGGGACGACTCAGTCACTTCACCAACCGGATTGAAATCCAATCCTCACACTAATGGAAGGAACCCTTCCAACTGAAGGAGTCATCACTCCTCCACCACGGGTTGCACCCAACCCTTACAACACGGAACCAACGTTCCTTTACAACACAAGAAAAATTAGAATGTATAAGATACAAACTACTTATGGAGCTCTTGGTGTCCCTCTTCGTTCGATATAGCTTTCTTGACGAAGACGAAGAGTACACGACCAAAGCGCTCACTTAGAGAGGATCTCCCAAAAATCGGCGGCGGCAAGGTTTGTGGCGGCGAGCTTTGTAGATCCAACCTTCGTAGCAAAGCTAGCAAGGTCTACCAACGATCACACTTGGATCGATCGTCTCAATCGATTCGGAAAGGGAAGGTATTCCCGATCTACAAACCAAGAGACAAAGGATCTCAAGATAGACACGTGAGACGCGTTGCTTGACTAAGCTTCTGTCACCGGGAGATCAAGATGAGTCCAAGATCAGCGACAGTGACTTTTTCCCGTGCGGCGACGGTGTTCCGAGCGACGATGGCGGCGGAAAGAAATCCGCGATACTTTAGGTCACGATGGCGGCTCGTTTCTTTTCTTGGTCTTTGCTCCTTGTTTCGTTCAAAGTAGGATAGTATTTATACTGTAGATTAATCCAATATGACCGTTGTGGGCCCCACCAGTAGAAACCCGAAGTCTTGTTCAAAACAGCGCGTGTATACTTGGTCCGGTCAGCGAGCCGAGAAAATTCGCCTAAGGCAAATTCGGCGAGAATCATTTCTGATTCTCGACGAATCGGCGAGAATCACTTATGATTCTCGTCGAATTTCCCTTGGAAGCATTTTAGCTAGAGAGCTAGCCATCCGGTGTGAGTCGGCGAGTATCACAGTTCATTCTCGACGAATCGATGAGAATGCGGAGTCATTCTCGACGATTCGTCGAGAATCACTCAGTGATTCTCGACGATCCTGACTTAGCCTGAATTTCGCAATCGTTGAGTCAGCTGGATGCAGTCGGCGAGAATCAGCAAGTGATTCTCGACGATTCGGCGAGAATCACTTATGATTCTCGTCGAATCGGCGAGAATCACTTAGTGATTCTCGTCGATTATGACTTATACAATTTTTTGTCTTTTCTTCCGTGAGTAGCTTTGACCCATCCTTGCTCATTGTCTGCTCTTAAACTATCTCGGTCCTGTACTTGAGAATAAGTACACTCCAATAGAGAGAGTGTACGTAAGCCAACACATTGATCTGCTCAACGAGGGATTACGTTGTGCAGACCCGTGTATATTGACCTACTGCACCTTGACATTGGTGTGTACTTATCGTGGAATAACTGCAAGCACAACTTGAAAATATGTCATCAAATACATTGTGAATTTATCTTAGCTTGACAGGAGGCTTCCTCAAATCCAGGTAATTGTGGATACAATACCCAACAAGGTCGCGTGTGACTAGCAGCGGTTACTCTTCTGTAACTTTCTCTTCTATTCAATAAGCTGTCCGCCTCTGGGTGGCTTGTTCAGTTAGTGGCAGCAGTCCGTGCGTTCTGGCGACTAGGCGACCTCGCAGTCAGACGGTCTGTAGTTTGGCGGACAGAGTTCCTTTCAGTATTGGAATAACGGGTAGTCCGCGCGGTTTGTTGCGGTCTCGCGACCTAGCGACCTGAGCGGACTCCTTCAGTAGTTAACAGCAGATCCGGCGGTTACTCATTGAGTCTGCGCGGCTTGTTTGTGTTGTACTTTTTTGCCTTTTCAGATTTCTTGGCAAACATGTCTCGTCATGTATGCCTAGCATTGTAAAGAAGATTGTTTCATAATAAAATATTCCTGTTTTTGCTCTTTGCATCTGGTTTACTTGCTCAAGAGTGTTGAGTGTTCCTGCGCCTGGTTCCCACTTTCCGCTTTATCAAATTTCAACACTCTACCGAATCGATGACAAACGAGAAGGTGGGTTAAAAACTCTAGCTTTGTCAGCCGTTCCTTTGGATTTGGATCTTTCTGTTTAGCCCCCCAACCGATTTGCTCCTCACAACTGATTTACTTGGATGTAGAGTGTGAGTTTGGAATCACGACGTAAATAGCATAATGGATGGTCGGGATCAGTGAGATGTTCGTTTGATCAACAGGTTCAATCTGCATGGATCTATCGATGTTGATTATTTCATTGACATGCGACATCCATGCATAGTGTTTTTTTACTTTATTTAATATTTGTTAGTAATTGTAGTTATTATTGTTTAATTAGAAGAACAAACTCCCACTTCAAATAATTATAATATGCCAAATTAGTTTCTGGAAGCCAAGGTAGAATCTTTGGAACAGAATCTTTAACTTTGTAATATAAATTGCTTCTGAAGAGAGAAGCTCGAGGAGTGCAAGGTAGTGAGAGTAATGGGTTCTCTTGGTGGAAATAGCAATGGGCTTCCAATGGTGGATTTGAGCAGGCTGGACACTAAGTGTGCATTGGGCACAGAGGCTTGGGATGCGGCAAGATCCATTGTGGCCCATGCTCTGCAAAATTACGGCGGGTTCGAGGTTGTTTACGATTGCGTTGGTACCGAGCTCCGGAACGAGCTGCTCGGCCAGCTCGTGCCGGAGATGTTCACCAAGCCGGCCGTGCGTGTGCTCAGCGATGAGAGACAGTTGGCCACGCATGGTGTCTGGTTCATGAGGGCCGGCCTTCCTTTTGTGGCCCTACAATTGGCGCGCCCTAACTGTGTGGATGTGGTCCAGGAATATGCCGACATTTTGTGGCCCGAAGGAAATGATTTCTTCTGGTATGGATTCTAATTCGTGTTTTGCTTGGAACATTTTGCGCTGTTAATTCAACGGTAAATTGTAGGTCTGGGAGAATGAAGAACCGATCTAGAGCCGATCAATTTCGGTCGGTTTTGATGGATTTTGGTTTAGCCATGGTCCCCAAAAAATCAAGAAGTGGACTTTTGGGCCAGTTCTCGATTCATGGAATCTGGTACCTAGGAATGACCCAAGAAGAATTAAGTGCATCATCACTAAACAATAATTTAATATAATTTTTCGCTATATAATGCAAAGGATTTAAAAATAAGATGCAGAAAGAAATAAGATTTGTGTCAATTTTTACAAGCTTTTTTGAGTCACAAATATGCTTCAGACATAGCTGAGAACAAAATCCGACCGGAACAAAAATTTTCGATTCAAATATGGTTCCGGTTCCCCATAGATCGGATCTTGATTTTGATAGAATCGGTCCGAACCGATCGACGCTACACCTCTAATAAATTTCATTAAAGAACTTTGTTAAGAAACACTTCTTAATTATATTATCTAGCAAAAGCTTTGTTATCACCAACTACATAACAATAATTGCAGACATATTTATGTATGTAATGAGTAAAGTTCTTAACTTTGGTTCTTCTGCTTGGATAGCAATACAGTAAAGAAGTATGCAGGACAGATGGAAGAGCTCATTCAAATGATACATAGGATGATTCTGGAGAGTTTGGGCTTAGAGAATCACTATGATTCTCATACAAAGTCCCTTGTAAATTCAATGAGGTTCTTGAAATATTATAAAGACTCGTCAGACAACGAAAGCTCGATCGCTCTGTCTTCTCACCAAGACTCGACCTTTATAAGCATCGTCTGCCAGCACAATGTCGAAGGACTTGAAGTGCAGACTTTGGATGGAGATGAGTGGATACACGCGACACCGATTGCTAACTCATTTACTGTTTTAGCGGGAGAAGCATTCATGGTTAGTATTATATATATATATATATATATATATATATATATATATATATATATATATATATATATATATATATATATATATATATATATATATATATATATATATATATGTGACCTCTCTTCAAAGTTTGTATTTCATAATCTGAATGCTCAAAAATACCCTATATATGGAGCGGAGTCTGAGAGGCTCGTGGTGCAATTAGGGGTGCGCGTGGTGCGGTTTGGTGTGATTTTGAACCAAACTGCAACCGCACCGCAAGGGCGTTGTTTTGGCCCGAGAAAAACCATACCGCATCAAAATTATGAGGTGCAATTTCGGTTTGGTGCTGTTTTTGCGCCGCAGTTGCGGTTTCAATGAGATTGGGTTTCGGTGTTGTTTTAAGTGTGCGATATACATAAACATTAAAAAGATAATGTGAGGTGAAATAAGATGTAAAATTTGGGCAAAAACATAATTACATGATATGACTGCTTCAGTTGTGTATTAAATCAAATGCAAATATAATGAATCTGAAAGATTTTAAGTCGTAGATATGCATAACACCAACATATTTGTATCTTTATTTATCCTTCAAACATTTAAATATTAAGAGAATACTAGTGAATGCGCATTTACAGTTAGATTAACTATTATGATATTATTTGCACTTAACAAAAGCTTACAAATTAGTAAATTCATCATATTATAATTATATTAGAGCTATAAAGAAATTATATTGTAATATCTATTTGGTTCTGTTGGGTCGATTCGGTTCAATTCAATTTAGCATAAAAATTGTGAACCGAACCTTGTGGTTTTAAAAATTTGAAACGGTAATTGAACCGTTACCTACGAAAATTTAACTGAACCGAACATTTTGGCTCAATTTTTCAATGGTTTGATTGTTTTTTATTTACACAGATGAAAGTGGGTATTTTTGTGCATGCATGTTATATGAACTTAGGCATTAATGAGATTATGACAAAAGATAGGGCACAATGGAGACAAAAGATCCATATAGCTGACCCCACTATAATGGAATAAATGCATGAGTGTTGTTGTTGTCACGTTATATGAACTAAACATTTTTATAATTTCAAAAGGAGGTGTACCTATAATTATGCTAACTTTCTTAAGAGGTTTGAATAACACCTCATTTGTAGATGTCATATAACATAGCTCTGGTCTGACCCTTTACCATATAACATAGATTATGTTTTTTGAACATGTTCTAAAACATATTTTTTCCCAATCGCAGGCATGGACTAATGGGAGGATTCGCGCTCCTATACACCAGGTAAAATTGACGGAGCCGATTGAAAAACGATACGCTGTGGTTTTCTCCACGACTCCGAGTTTTGCAAACGATATGATAAATGCTCCGGAGGAATTAGTTGATGCACAGAACCCTTTGCTTTTCAAGCCTTTCAAGTACTACGATTACGTGAACGTGAAGGAGGATTATGGCTCTCTCAAAGCTTATTGTGGTGCTTTGGTAACAATAAGCTTGTTGTTGCCTTAGCCACCATTTGATCACATATGGAGAACTTTCTCATGTGTTGTAATGTTAGGGAGAAAGTGCATAAATAAAATGCCCTACAAGCTTGTTGTTGCCTCTTATAGAGGACTTCCTCATCCGTTGTAATGTTTTACTTATCCTTTGTAAGGTGTATGTCTTGTCATATTTTTCTTCTAATAATGTTATGTTCTAAATTAAAGCTTGAAGTAAAGCATTGCTCTCTTTGGGGGTGGGGTCTCAGTTATCGCGGGATCTCGTATTACTAAAATTGGTCATGACATTTCCCCAGCATTCGCGACAAGTCTCAAACATGCAGGTTGGTTTCGTATTTTGCATCGAATGTTTTGCTCCGTCTAAATTGTAGATCTAGGATAATCAAAAATCGACCTAAAACCAATTAAGAACTAGAGTTTTGGGCTTGGTCCTTACAAAAAATCTAGAACCAGTCTCTTGAGCATGGTTTTAAAAAAAATAAGAACCAGACTTTTGGGACGGTTCTCGGTTCATGAAGCGTGCAATTGGCCGGTTTTTAGGGAAGGTTTTCGTTTTGGTCTAAAACAAAAAAAATCGAGTCTAGAGATATGAAACCAAGGCCTCTATGCAATCGCAAAGAGAACCATCTCAAGGAGTTCGAAGAACAAACACGAAGGTTATTTAACGGCAAAGCAAAGCAAATTCAGAGATATGTAAGTCTAGAGATATTTTTTCAGATCATGGTAGGTTGATATCGAATCGAGTTTGAGCAATTTTGGCTCGGCTCGAAATCGAAATTTTTGACTCAACTCAGCTCAAAACCGATTTCGAGTCGAGTCGGTTCGACTCAAAATGGCTCGATTCTGAGCCGACTCAAAATCGAATCGAGTCGGCTCGAAAGTGAACATTTTTTCTTTCTTTCGATTTAAGTTTGATTTTTTTTTTGTTTTTCGTTTAAAATAAGAATAGATTAATAAATACAAAATATTCTTAATTAATTCGAGTTGGTTTGAATCATATTTTGAGCGATTCAGAACTGTCTCGAAATTGACTCAAAATCAGATTCGAGTCAAAATTATTGTGGTTCTCTCAATGCCCTCGGTAGACCGGTTCCGGATCGGTCCGTCTTAGCCCCAGGAGATCGAGTACGCACACAGTCAAAGTAGAAAAAGAGAGATTATACACACACAACTTTAGCGTGGAAAAACCCTAGAAAGGGGAAAAAATCACGTGGCCGGGTCTCTGCCAGCCAAGATCCACTATTTGTCTCTGTTACAGTGCTATTGTAAAGAGAATGCGAGGGCGACAGGCCGCGCCTCGTTACAAATACTAGGGAGTTGAGAGAGCTCTCGTTGGGTGACAGGTCACCACTTAGGAGTTCGTGCACTTTGACGAGCGTCTTTCTTGAGTGTTTGCTCTCCTGGCTTGCGCTCTACAGGATGTCTGCACTTTATCCCTCAGACTGAGGAGGGTTGCCTTCACTGACACTTCGTTTCCTTCCTACTCTGGGCGGCGCTCGCAGGAGAACCTGCCAAGTTAGTGAGTGAAAGAGGAACGAAGGGGAAAAGTAGAGAGAGAAGCTCTGGGGAGTAGTAAGATTGAAGAGAGAGAAAGCGAAGGAGAGAATGAAGCCGGATCCCTTGAAATGAACTGTCATGGGTGCTTATATAGGGTTTCCGAGGTGGTTAGGGTGATTACGGTGGTTACGGTTGTTAATCGCCGATCAGAGGGTCGTGATCGCTTGTGGTGATCGGAGGGCCGTGATGGCCCGGCATGATCGGACGGTGGAGAGAAGGCCGACCCACGATGGTGGTCGGAGGAGGCGCGCCGGCCGGAGGCCGCCCGAGGGAGGGGGCGGCCGCCGCGGGCGGACGGTTCTGGGCGGCCGGCTAAGGCCGCCCCGTCTAAGGGGGGCGGCCGACCGTGGCCTCCGGCCGCGAGGGGGCGGTCGGCAACGGGCGGCCGGCCGCGGCCACCGACCGCACGGAGGGAGCCTGCCGGGGCCGCCGACGGCAAGGGGGGCGGCCTGCCTCGAGCAGCCGACCGCAAGGGGGCGGCCGGCCTCGAGCGGCCGGCCGCGGCCGCCGGCCGCACGGAGGGGCCGCCGGCCGCAAGGGCGGCCGGCCGCGACCACCGGCCGCACGGAGGGGGCTGGCCGGGCCAGCCGTTCGCAAGGGCGGTCGGCCTCGGGAGGCCAGCCGCACGGAGGGGTCTGGTCGGGGACGTCGGCCGCAAGGGGCGGTCAGCCTCGGGCGGCCGGCCACGGCCGCCGGCCGCATGGAGGGGGCCGGCCGCAAGGGGGCGGCCGGCCGCAAGGGGGCGGCCGGCCGTAACAGCCGCGGCGGTTGCGATTCGTCGTGCGGTGGTTACGCGATCCGATGCGCGGGAGTTACGATCCGGTGCGCGAGAGTTATCATAATTATTTATAAATTATGGGGTACCCATCATTTGTCCCCCAAAATTCCGTCGTCTTGGAGCGAACGGAAAGCGCGGGGATTTTCTTTTTTGCGACGAGGCTAGGCGGCGATGGCCGGAACGGGTGCTAACACCGAGATGGGCGGCCACGACGACAGTGCTAAGGTGAGTCTCTGACCGAGGGAAAGGTCTGGGCACCGTACGACGCCGGAGGGGAGGAGGCCCCTCGCGCCGCACGCACGTAGGCGGTGCGTGCGAGCGCGGGGTGCACGCGGGGTTAACCCGCGCGCGGGGCTGAACCTGTGTGCGGGGGCGCGCGGGGCTTAAACCGTGCGGGGGCGCGCGGGGCTGAACCCGCGCGCGAGGGCGCGCGGGGCTGAACCCGTGCGCGGGGGGGCGCGGGGGCGCGCGGGGGGGCGCGGGGGCGCGCGGGGGCGCGCGGGGTTGAACCTGCGCGCGGGGGCGCGCGGGGATGAACCCGCGCGCGGGGGCGCGCGGGGCTGAACCCGCGCGCGGGGGCGCGCGGGGCTGAACCCGCGCGCGGGGGCGCGCGGGGCTGAACCCGGGCGCGGGGGCGCGGGGGCGCGCGGGGGGCGCGCGGGGGAGAACCTGCGCGCGGGGGTGAACCCGCGCGCGCGGGCGCCTGGGGGCGCCTGGGGACGCCTGGGGGCGCCTGGGGGAGCGCAGGGGCACGCGGGGGCGCGCGGGGGCGCGCGGGGCTGAACCCGCGCGCGGGGGCGCGCGGGGCTGAACCCGCGCGCGGGGGCGTGCTGTGGGGTCGCTTGCTCGCGCGGGCTGATTCCGCGCGTGCTTCATGCATGTGAGGGTTCGAGTGCGTGGGCGCAATGTGTGCTCGGACTTGCTTTTCTGACCTTACTTTTTTGTTTTTCAGGTTTCCAAGCGGTGCGTGCAGGGCCGTTCTATGCGGCTGCGTTCGAGTCTCTCCCTCGAGCACGTAGATATTTGGAGGAGGCGCTTCAACCTGCCACCCGATTTGGAGGTGCAGATCCCTTGTCCTGAAGAGCGGGTGCAAAACCCTCCGCGAGGCTGGATGAATCTTTGCGAGTCGTTACTTCGGTGCGGTTTTCGCCTTCCAGTGTGCGAGGAAGTTGCCGAGATTCTGAAGTTCTGCGGCGTTCCTTTGTCGCAGTTTACCCCTCTTGGGATGACGCGGATCATGGGATTGATCGCGTTTTTTTGTGAGCGCGAATCGAGGTTTTCCTTGGATACTTTCAAGGATTGGTGTGAGGTGCGTGCCGACGGTGGGGGCCGCATGGATGTCTTCAGCAATAAGCGGTGGCTGGAGTTCGAAATCCGGGCGGATCGTCGCCATGGGAATACCTTGTTTGGATATGTCAGGAACCCAGGTGGATTGCCAGAGGTGTGGAACGTGCTTCCGGACCGTTTCCGGCGTTCTAGATGACACGAGCGGGAGTTTACTCCCGTCCTTGGTTTTGTGGAGCCCCGAGAGCTGGGGAATATCTTGTTCAGCATTTCTACTTTCGTCAATGAGAAGCTCCTACTGCTATGCGGGCTGTCTGTTGATTCGGGACATGCTACCGCCATTTCTCTCTTTCGTGACAGGAAGAGGAAGCTAGTGTTTAGACGTTGTGGAGTTGAGGAGGCGGGTCCTAGCCTTCTGCCGCGACAGGATGTACTTTCATAGGGGGCTGCCCCTTGCGGCTCTAGAGCGGGAGGCGAGCCAGACGATGCAGATCTTGAGGTCCTGGGGTCCTCTGCCCCCAGGCTTCCCCAGGGCGGGCTGCGGCGCAGCAGGTGGTGAAATGAAAGAGGGTCTCCTCTTCCTTGGAGGCGATGAACCATGCGGTACGTATGATCTCAACTTTTGAGTAGTGGCTTTTGAGGAAAGCTCTTCTGACTTGTCCTTTTTCTTTTGCAGATGGAGACTCAGGCGAATATTGCGCTTGCGTGGAATGACCACTACGTGAGCCTGAAGGACAACTATATGGCCCTTCAGGGTGAGCTCGGGGTGGCGAAGAGTGCCCTTTCAGATCTGAAGGGGCGACGAGATAGCGATATTTCGCGACTTAGGCAGATTGGGTCTGAGCTGCGGTGCGAGCTGGAGGACTCCAGAGCTACGCATAGGTCCAAGAAGATGGCTGCAGAGGAGACTTTGCGTCTTCTAGATGAAGCTCGGGCAGAGCTGGATTTATCTAGGGCGGAGGTGATGCGCCTTTCTTCCGCGGAGTGGGAGGTTGAGCTGAAGGCGGCTGGTCTAGCAGAGTACCGGGACTCTGTGGATTACATGCGAGACCGGTGTCTGATCTCGGAGGAGGTCCGCGAGGAGGTGTGGACTCAGGAGGTGGAGCCACAGATGGAGGACTTGCGGGAAGTCGCTTTCTGTCAGGGGATGGCAAAGACCCTTCGGATGGTGTCCCAGAAGCGGGGATGCGACGTTGCCGGCCTCGGTCTTGAGAATTTGTCAGAGGAGGACGGCTCCGATGCTGAGGCGGGCGAGTCCGCTGAGTGACAGCAATATCTCTTTGATGCTCTTTATTGATTTGTTTGTATGTACTTCTTTGTATTTGTGGGCTTGTCTCCGTCGATTCGTACCTTTGTACTTTTTCGATTTGTACCTTACTACTTCTTTGACTTGTTGATATGTTTATTGAGTGGTCGTCATTGCCTTTGCTTCTGACTGTTGTGGCCAATTGTTGTCTTAGCCAAGCACCAACTGCGAGGGGTAGGCCCTGAGTGGTGGAAGAGTGTTTGCTATGGATGGGGGTGAAGAGTTATGTGAGCTCTGGCCTATTGTCGGCGGGAGGCCATGTTCGTTCGAACCCCAGCGAGTTGCGGTGAACCCGGTGGCATTGGAGGGGCGTGGCCCCGTAGACCCTGACGACGTCACAACTTACTACGAGGCGAAGGGCGTCCCCTTGTGCCAGGGTAGAGAAGCTGAGACCATCGCGCTGCGGGCTGCGCATAACTGAGGGAGCTGGCTCCTGATGACGTCGCGACCTGCTTCGTAGGAGAAGAGCGAGCCTTGCCTCCATGAGAGCGAGGTCGAAGCCGCCGCGCTACAGTCTGCATGGGACTCAACGTTTGGTCCCTTTGGCGAATCCGCAACCTGTTGTTAGGCCGAGGACATCGTACTGTTGGCAGCGCACAACTGGGGGAGCTGGTCCCCGACGATGTCGCAAACCGCTGGGCGGATGAAGGGTACACCCCTGAACTGCGCCAGAGAGAGTGAAGTCATTGCGCCACAGTGTGGCTGTGGTTGGTTAAGATGTGGATTTAGCGGGGCCAGAACCCGATTTAGTTGCGATTGTGGCTTAGTTAGGCACCAGTCGCGAGGGGGGAAGGCCCTGCGAGGGTGGGGCAGTCTTCGGATGCAGGTGAAGAGTCATAATCCTCGACCTATTGTTGGTAGGAGGACATGGTCGATTCGAACCCCCGCGAGTAGCAGATGGACCCTGAGGTTGTAATTACACCGATCGTGGGGGCTTTTCCAGGATGGCGGGGCGTCGAGCTTCGGATGCAGGTGAAGAGTCATAATCCTCAGCCTCTTATCGGCAGGAGGACATGGTCAATTCCAACCCCCGCGAGCAGCTGATGGACCCTAGTATTTGCTGAGTCGTGGCCCCGAAGACCCAGATGACGTCGCAACCTACTACGCAGCGAAGGCCATGTCCTTGCACCGGTGGAGTGTGGTCGAGGCTATCGCGTTGTGGGCTGCGCACAACTGAGGGAGCTGGACCCTGACGATATCTCGACCCGCTCCTTAGGAGAAGAGTGAGCATTTCTGCCATAGGAGAAAGGTCGAGGCCACCGTGCTACAGTCTGCGTGGGACTTGGTATTCGGTCCCCAGACGACATCGCAGCCTATTGCTAAGTCGAGGCTGTCGCTCTATGGGTCACGATCAACCGGGGGTGCTCATTCCCGACGACGTCGCAATCCACTAGACGGGTGAAGGACGAACCTTTGAACCACGACAGGGGGATCGAGACAATCGTGATACAGTTGCTCTCCAAACCCCAGGGGACAGATTCCAAATCGATCCTGTAAGTTTTAGGAGTTAGTGACGTCGCAATCACAGTATATAAATGTAAAGAGATGAGTTGTTTTGTTTTTTCTTTAGTCTGGTCGTGCCATTGCACGATGACTTATTCCGAATCGCCAAGCGGATCGCATATCGATGGATCCCGAACCGCCTTGAGGAACAGACGATCCTGGCCTCAGGGGGGTCTGAGGGATGAGATGTCCTTCCGACGCATTTGCTGCATGGCAAGAGTTAGCATGAAAGCAGAAAGTGCAGTAAGCATGATAGTTTGTGCACGAGAGTTTTCCTCGCGACTTTATAGTTGTTCTTAGGCGTTTTGATAGAACGAAATGTTTTTGGGAGGCGTGTTTGCCTCGGTTATGGCCCTTCTCCAGAGCGGCCTTCTAGATGCGGTAGATGCTGGTTCCTGAGACAGCCTCCAGCTGCGCTTGGTGCAGATAGCATGAGCGCGCCATGTCTTGGATGCCCCTTACGATCCCAACTCCAACAGGCGTGACAAACTTCATCGCGAGGTGCGGGATTGACGGAACTGCCTGGAAAGCTGTCTGGAGGGGGCGACCAAAGATCGCGTTGTAGGGCGATTCTGTATCGACTGCCGCAAACTGTATGTCTTGTGTATCCTACCTTGGAAATTCTCCTAGTATAACCGGAAGGGTGAGGGTGCCTGCTATTGACACGGGTTCCCCGTTGAAGCCGTAGATGGAACCTGATGCTGGACGAAGATTCTGTCTTTGGATTCCCATACTGGTTAACGCAATCATGAATATAACATTTACCGAGCTGCCGTTGTCAACCAGAATTCGCTTCACGCGGAAGCTGGGGTTGCCAATTTCTGCTATAATAACTAGCGGGTCCTGATGCGGTGTGCGGAGGCCCTGAAGGTCCTCCTCGCCGAAGCTAATGGTAGGAATGATTCCAGCCGCCTTGTCTTCCTGGGGAACGGCGACGGAGTTGACCGTTGGAAAGGGAAAGCCGGAGATGACTTCCACAATCCCGACGACCTGCCCGCCCCTCTGCGCCTCTCGACGCACAGGTGGCGGTTCTCTCTGTGCAGGCGGGCCTCCGTGCTGCTCTTGCACATATCCTTGCAAAAAATGCCCGAGTATTCCCTGCCGAACAAGACGCTCTATCTCATCTTTCAACTTCACACACTCTTCAGTAGTGTGCCCGGTTCCTCGATGGATGTCGCAGTACTTTGATGGATCAGCCCCTGGATTGGGCGGGAGCGCCCTTGGCCTCTAGAGCGCTGGATCGTCCTAAATGGCATATAGGACGTTAGCGCGAGTGGTGTTGAGAGGGGTGTAAGTCCGGGGAGGCCCGTAATCCTGGCCTCTCTAGGGCTCCTGATTGCGATGCTCGATGCGACGGTTCTCGTCGCGCCTCTCTGCTCATCTTCTGGAGGGATGCTCCTGCTGCTTCTGCCTCTTTTGGATTCCTTCAAACTATTGACGGTGGACCTCAATTGCCTCGTCCGCAGCTATCTGAGCTTCCACTCGGTGTACCAGATCTACATAACTGGGGACAGTATCCTGCATTAGGGCGGAGTAGAATCTGCCTGGTCGGAGTCCCCCGAGGAAGACCCCTCGAAGGAGTTCTGGGTCTACCCCAGGGATCTGTCTCGCTTCCGCAGTAAATCGACGGAAAAACTCTTTTAAGGTCTCGGTTTCATTCTGCCGGATGCCGGAGAGGTGAGATGGATCCTTTGCGATCCTGCGGTTGTCCATGAACTGATCGAGGAATTGTTGGCTCAGCTGAGGAAAGTTTCTGATGGACCCCTCCCGGAGGGAATGGAACCAAGTGTGGGCCTGCCATTTGAGGGTGGTAGGGAAGACCTGACAAAGCAGTTGATCGGGCGCGTTGTAGAGGTGGAGGATCGTGCAGAAGTGGTTGATGTGCTCCCAAGGATCGTCCACCCCGTCGTACGTCTCAACGTGGGGGATCTTGAATCCTTGAGGGACGGGATAGGCCAGTACTTTAGGAGCCAAGGGTAATTCCCCCCGAGCGGGGCGCCGCATCGCCAACGCTCGTCGGCCGACAGGTCCAAACTCTTCTTCGAACATTTCACGGAATGCTTCCCGAGTCATTCCTCCACCTGGCTCTGTTGGGACCGGCTACTGTTGATTGCTGAGGAGAGGGGCGATTCTCGCTTCCCTGATGTGGCGAATGGGATGCTCGACGTTGTCTTGCCATGACGACTCAGATTCTTCTTCAACGGCCCTTTGGCCTTCTGCTGGTGGAACTGGTAGATTCTCCTGAGTTGGGGCCCCTGCGGGCACGTGGGGGCCTGCGAGTCGCCTTAAGAGGGTGAGCATCTCGACCCGGATGTCTGGCGGCGGCGCCGAGTTTTCGGGCAGCACTGCTCCTGGCGCTGCGACGTCCTCTTGCGGCGGCGCGTTCGCTAGAGACTGCGACGCGACTTGATCCTCCTGTTGATGACGGATCAACCCCCTAGTCGTTCGGGTGCTCTTTCCGACCATTCCATCACGCTCTGACAGACTTCTGAGTCTTCTCTCGCTTGCTGGGAATGCTTTCCCACAGACGGCGCCAAACTGTTGCGGTTCGCTCAATACCCTCGGTAGACCGGTTCCGGATCGGTCCGTCTTAGCCCCGGGCGATCGAGTACACACACATTCAAAGTAGAAAAAGAGAGATTGTACATACACAACTTTAGCGTGGAAAACCCCGGAAAGGGGAAAAAACCACATGGTCGGGTCTGTGCCAGCCAAGATCCACTATTTGCCTCTGTTATAGTGCTATTGTAGAGAGAATGAGAGGGCGACAGGCCGCGCCTCGTTACAAATACTGGGGAGTTTAAAGAGCTCTCCTTAGGTGACAGGTCACCACTTAGGAGTTCATGCACTTTGACGAGCGTCTTTCTTGAGTGCTTGCTCTCCTGGCTTGCGCTCCGCAGGATGTTTGCACTTTATCCCTCAGACTGAGGAGGGTTGCCTTCACTGACACTTCGTTTCCTTCCTTCTCTGGGCGGCGCTCGCACGAGAACCTGCCAAGTTAGTGAGTGAAAGAGGAATGGAGGGGGAAAGTAGAGAGAGAAGCTCTGGGGAGTAGTAGGATTGAAGAGAGAGAAAGCGAAGGAGAGAATGAAGCTGGATCCCTTGAAATGAACTATCAGGGATTCTTATATAGGGTTTCCGAGGTGGTTTGGGTGGTTACGGTGGTTAATCGCCGATCAGAGGGCCGTGATCGCTTGTGGTGATCAGAGGGCCGTGATGGCCCGCCATGATCGGACGGTGGAGAGAAGACCGACCCACGATGGTGGTCGGAGGAGGCGTGCCGGCCGGCGGCCGCCCGAGGGAGGGGCGGCCGCCACAGGCGGACGGTTCTGGGCGGCCGGCTAAGGCCGCCCCGTCTGAGGGGGGCGGCCGGTCGCGGCCCCCGGCCGCACGGAGGGTGCCGGACGGGGCCGCCGACCGCAAGGGCGGCCGGTCTCGGGCGGCCGGCCGCGGCCACCGGCCGCACGGAGGGGGCCGGCCGGGGCCGCCGGCCGCAAGGGCGGTCGGCCGGTCGCGGCCGCCGCCCGCACGAAGGGGGCCGGCCGCGGCCACCGGCCGCACGGAGGGGGCCGGCCGAGGCCGCCGGCCGCGGGGGAGGTCGGCCTCGGGCGGCCGGCCACGGCCGCCGGCCGCACAGAGGGGGCCGGCCGGGGCGGCCGGCCGCAAGGGGGCTGTCGGCCGCAAGGGGGCGGCCGGCCGCAAGGGGGTGGCGGCCGACCATGGGTGGTTGGCCGCCCGTAACGACGGTGTCGGTTGCGATTCGCCGTGCGGTGGTTACGCGATCCGGTGCGCTGGAGTTACGATCCGGTGCGCGGGAGTTATCATAATTATTTATAAATTATGGGGTACCCATCAAAAATGAATCGACTCAAATTGAGTCGAATCAATTTTAACCGATTCTGATTCGACTCAATATTCGAGCAACTTTCAAGTTTCGAATAATATGCTCAGCCTCAGGGACATGAAAGTTTCCTTATTTTCCTTATTTTTGTTAGGATTTTGGAAGGGTGCAATAATATTTAAAATTATAAAATCTTCAATATTTTGCCCTTATTAAAAATCAATCACAGCATATTGAATGAACATACCCTCTTTGCCATTTTTAATATCTAGACAATAACATCTCCAAACTACATTTTTCTAGATTTTTTTGCAGTCCTATTCAGGGAACACAATTTTATCTTCATCTCCAAACAAAGCGCATAAAACGTAGAAAAAAAAACAGAGCCCTTTGATTCTTTTCTCTCTGCATCGCTCTTTAGGAATATTTTTCCTTCTTCAGAACTTCGCCGCATAAAACGCAGCGCATCAAAAAATGCGATCAACGCCACGCATTGTAGTTGAATTTTCAACCGCTGTTGATAAACAACCTAAGATTTTAAACTTTTTGTGTTTTTTGACCCTTTTTTTAGTTATAAATGTACCAGAATATTAAGAATATTAAGTATAAATGATTATCATTAAACAACAAATAATCAAATAATACACTACTAAATAAATAGACAAGACTTATACACGGTGAGAATCGAACCCGTGACCTCCCTGTCGTGGGGCCTCAACTGCTCAACTTATACAAGAACCGGGGCCAATGTAAGCAAAGCGTGGGATCCAAGTTGCACAGATTTATTATGCACTGCGGGCCCACAAAATAAGAAAAAAAAATTACTAAGTTATGCGCACACATTACTTATTGTGATTTCTATTTGTGTGCACATCTATTACTTCTTCTGGTGCGATGGTGGGAGTGTGGAGGGGCGTGACGGCGTGAGTGAAACAACGATCCATTGTTATTTTTATGGCATGAAAGCAATCCCACAAATCGCCACCGCGTGGGCAGTCGCGGTCTCGCGGGAAGAATTATGCCATGTAGGCCCTAATTCTTTTCAAATGATCACATGTTCTAAAATATTTAATTTGTGCCCATGCATGTTACATTAATATAATATAGAAATAATTTTCTTGTATATTTGTTGTTAAGTTTTTTTGAAATAAATTAGTAAGATCATCTGCGAAAAGAAAAAATCCTGCATCCGTCACTATAATCAGGGCATATGAGATGCTCTGTGCTTCTATTCATGAGATAAAAAAACGAAGAAGATGGATGAAAAATGATGAAAGGTGTCCGCACAATATCAAATTTAGGCTCTGTTTGGGGAGACTTATTTTCACCGGTCAAGCGGTTACGACCGCATGAACCGAACCTTAATTAAAATTAAGGTTCAGTTCATGCGGTCGTAACTGTAGTTTGCTCCGCTCAAGATAGTCCACTAAGGCTCATCAAATGCCAAATGACCTTATATAGTATCTCCAGCGTAGAGTCGTTACACTTTAGTGACACGTAACCCATTGGGTCGTTCCGAGTCGGTCTCGACACGCGCGGACATATATTAAATACTCTAACAATCTCCTCCTATGTCCGCCGTAAACCCGACGTCGGAAAAAGGGTGGTGTGTATAGTGCTCAATCGAACATGAAGCACTCACAACCGTGTCCATCACACTTGTCAGAACATATTGGACGTTAAATAAAGCAGTTGTATTCATGCATAAAAATAAACAGAAAATCTCAGCAGCATCATAACAAAGTGAAAAGTACAATCACAGCACAGGTACCAGAACATCTAGTGTCTCATGACAACCTAAAGAGCAAGAAAGTTCAAACAAAACAAGTGAAAGAAAGGATAGCTAAACAGTGCTCTAAGCAGAAGAAAAACCAATTTATACTCTAGAAATCAGCGTCCAGCAGGTCATCCTCCTCTGGATCCCAACCTGCAAGTGCTCCTCCATCGGCAGCAGCCCCTGTAATTTCCAACAGAGAAGTTCATTCAGAATGAATTCAACCTTGGAAAATGTACAGGTATCTAGTTCTACTTATATGAACGTAGTACAGTATGAGGAAGCATGTGTAGAGTATTTAGGTTCTACCTCAGAATCTATTATCTGTTTTCAAAGAAACGATGTTATGGACTTTTGGACACTACAGCTGTATCTGTGTTCCTATGTGGAATGTCACAATTACTGTTCTTCTAAAGTTAATTGAAACTCATCAAATGTGCAATGAAACCTATAAACAGAAGAAAAGCCAAACCTAGTAAGATTGTGTTATCAAATGTGAAATAACACTCTCCTCCTAGATAAGGAAGATGACACCAGTTGAAGTTGTTAACATCAAATGTGGAATGAAACAACTCACCAGATTCGTACTCAGCAACCCTGAACATCAGCGGAGCACAACACGCTTGCTTTGACAAAGGAAAGTAGAAAATTCAAAACATTTGGACTAAGGCGGAACTGAATTGCCTAACCTTGAACTAAGGCCGAACTTAAATCGCCTTGAGTCCCATTTCCCCCACTGTTTTGATTGATCGGTCTTTAAGCATTCCTTTCGTTAGTGGATCAGCCAGATTATCCTTCGATCGCACATCGATCAAAGTAATAATGTCTTGTTCTTTCAGATAATTCAGTAGAGCGTGTCTCAGTCGTACATGTCGTCTCTTAGTATTAAAAAGGACATTCTTCATGACTTGGACTGCTGCTTGATTATCACAGTACAGGCTCAAAGAATTGACTTGAATTCTAGATAAGGGAATGTCTAGAATCAAATTTCTGATCCAATCTGCCTCTTCACCAGCTGAAGCTAAGAAAAATAACTCGGCCTCCATAGACGACAAAGCTATAAAACATTGTCTTTTGAATTTCCAAGTGACTGCAGCACCACCCAAAGTGAAAATAAATCCACTGGTGGACTTGCTGTTCCCAACTTCTGAACATCAGGAGGCATCAGAGTATCCTTCCAAAGTAGGAGGGTAACCAGTGTAGCACAGAGCGTGATCTTTAGTACCTTTCAGGTACCTCATCAGCTGATCTAAGACATCCCAATGCTCTTTGCCTGGACTACTGGTAAGCAACTCAGCATGCCAACAGAGAAGACAATGTCTGGTCTTGTACAACTTGTGGCATACATGAGACTACCAATGATCTTCGAGTACTTTACTTGATCAACGCTGGTCCCTTCATTCGGACTCAACTTAACATTTGGATCAATTTGTGTTTCAACAGGCCTACAGTCTTTATAACCCCAGGTAGTGAGGATCTGCTCAAAGTAGTGAGCTTACTTAGAGTGACACGTCCCTTGTCTACTCTAACTTTCATACCTAATAGGGTATCTACAGGACCAAAGTCCTTCATATTAAATGCTTTCGCGAGAGCGGATTTAGTATCCCTCACTACGGCAAGGTCTGACCGCAGAATCAACATGTCATCCACATATAGACATATGATGACTGTTTGATTTGACATCGAGCGGTAGTAGAGGCACTTATCTGAGAGACTGGACTGAAATCCAACGCTCTTTACCACTTGATCAAATTTAATGTGTCACATCTTAAGTGCTTGTTTAAGCTCATAGATCGATTTATCGAGCTTGCACACTTTATCTTTTAGATCCTTATGTACATAATCTTCAGGTTGTGACATGTAGATCTCTTCATCAAGCTCTCCATTTAAGAAGGTTGTCTTTACATCCATCTGATGAACTATAAAGTTCTCGATAGAAGCTAAGGCAAGAAGAATCATAATAGTGGATAGGTGACAAACAGGTGAATAGACGTCAAAATAGTCAATTCCCCCTTATTGTTTATAACCCTTAACTACTATACGTGCTTTATATCTGGCTATAGACTCATCACTGTGCAACTTCTTCTTTAGTACCCACTTGTATCCAAGGACTTTAGCTCCTTTCGGCAGGTCAACTAGATGTCAAGTGTTGTTTTATAGTAGCGAGTTCATCTCATCATCGATGACTTCTGCCCACAATAATGCATCTCTAAATCACATTGCTTCCTGATAGGATAATGGTCATCCTCTAAGTGGTAGGTGACGAAATTCTCATCAAAATCCTTAGAGTTTCTATCTCTTGTAGATACTCTAAGAGGAACAGATTCCACCTCTAGAGGTTGGGGAGCAGTGCTAGAGGGGCTAGCTTCAGGTTCTGCAGTAGATTCTGAAATCATGTCAGTAGACTCGGAGATGGTCAAGCCATGATCTTTGATAAATTTATGTTCAAAGAAAATAGTATCTCTAGACTCTATCACTGTATTAGTTGATTGATCCAGAAACCTGTCAGCTGCACTATCTTCTGCACTACCTAGATAAACGCAGGTCGTTGTTCTAGGTCCCACCTTAGGTCTCTTAAGGTCTTGTATTCTCAAATAAGTGATACAACCCCAAGTCTTTAGAGTGTCATATTTACAAGGATGATCATGTCACAACTCATACGGAGTAGAGTTGAGCTTTGAGTGAGACACTCTATTTATAATGTGATTTGTAGTTAGGACTGCTTCTCCCCAAAAAGAATTAGGCATGACAGCTATGAGGAGCATAGAATTCAATATTTCTGTTAAAATTCTATTCTTACGCTCAACAATATCATTCGACTGGGGTGAGTATAGAGCTGTGATTTCTAGAATTATACCCTCAGAGGCACAAAAGTCTTTGAACCCAGTTGCAGTGTACTATCCTCCTCAATCACTTCTAAGTCTCTTAATCTTTAAATTTAATTGATTTTATACCCGAGATTTGAAAATCTTAAAGGTCTCAAATGTCTCATCTTTCGATTTCAATAGGTAAACATGATAATATCTAGAAAAATCGTCGATGAGTGTAATTAGATATTTCCTTCCCCATCTAGTGGCGTGACTATAAAAATCACAGAGGTCGGAATGTATCAACTCCAGAAGTTGTGTGCTCCTAGAAACTGTCTTGTAAGGGTTTCTAGTGATCTTAGTCTGGGCACAAACCTCACACCTATCAAATTAAATAGATAGATCTAATGGGATGTTTTGACTTTTAGCTAGATCTCGCATTTTTTATAGTGAATATGTCCAAGTCTATTGTGTAATAGTTTCGGATCAATCAGAGTTGAGCTAACTTGGTTTATGCACTCGTTATCTAGGCTAAGTCTATACATACCATTGATCAGGTAAGCGCAACCAAAATAGTGAGAATTAATAGTTAAAGTCATTCTATCGTTCATGGTTATGAAAGACATTCCAGCTTTATCAAACAAACTCATTGAAATCAAATTCTTTGTTAGATTAGGAACTACTTTAACATGTTGTAAAATTAAAGTTTTACCTGAAGAGAGCACTAGCTCTGCAGTCCCAGTATGAGTAACATCTGTCGCTCCTCCATTGCAATTTTCAACTCTATCCTTGACTGTTGTGATCTTTGAGAGAAGACCCCTGTCATTTGTGACGTGATAGGTAGCACCACTGTCCAGCCACCACTCAGACGACGCACTGCGGTGACTACTCTCAATCATAGCCACGAAGGACTTGAGATCAGAGTTATCGACCACCATGTTCGCCACATTTTGTGGGGATTCCTCCTTTTATCTTTTCGGACCCTTACATTCAACGGCTCAGTGACCCCATTTGCTGTAATTGTGGCACTTGCCCTTCTTACTTTTGAGAGAAGGCTTTTTGACCGCCAACGGTGCGTGAGTATCACCCTTAGGTGTCGGGGGCTTCCGAGAAGGCTTACTAGGATGTGAAACGAAGTTGACGGCCTGTGAGGGCTGCGCAACCTGCTCCATGTTTTTCCCAGCGATGTTTTGGTCCTCAATATGGATGAACCTTTTGAGTTCATCCAAACTGATCTTCTCTTTCATTCGATGCATCTCGGTCTTGAAAAAGAGTCACTCAGGAGGCAGCTTACACAGAATCATGTACACAAAAAGGCTATCGTCCATCTTCGAATGATCATCATCCAGCTTCGGACGCAGGTTGACCAGCTCCAAGAGTGAGAAGTGATAGGCACGTTTGCCTTGAATCTATAGTTGAAGAACTTCTCTCCAATGAGCGACTTTGACAATCCTTCCTCCTTCTGAAAATGCGCGTTCAGTCGATCTCATATTTCTTTTGTAGTCTTGTAAGCGTGGTAGGTCAACACGAGACGGGAATTTAGGAAATTCAACAGGTAATTCCTGCAGAAATCCTCATCCTTGTTCCACTGGTACTCGCCCATGTCCTCGACGGTAGAAGCGAAATCACTCTGAACAGTATAGAAAATCTCGCGTTCCTTCATACCTAGTTGGACTTGAATTTTCCAACTGAGAAAGTCGGAGGCATCAAACGGTTGCAGTTTTATGGTGTCGAGCGCGCTTTTCTTCGACATATTTCTAGATTCAAACAGAAATTAAAAATTCTAGAACGAGATCACCTGAGCCGTGCGAAGACGAGTCCAAAGCTTCAGATCCAATCCAAGAAATTGAGACTTGCTCCTCCACGCCGGCTGAACACAATCGCTCAAGATAGATATGGTCTGCAAACCTCCACTGAAAATCAGTAGAGATCCAAGGAAATCTCACAATCTCAGCGACAAAAAATGATAAGAGCAATATAGAATGTGCAAGTCTTCCTCCAAAAAAAAAACTTGTGACCAAATTCCTCCACTAGCTAGGAAAGTAAAAAATTGCTAGTGATTTGGATGTTCGAAGAAAGGAGCAACTCCTTGGCTTTATCCTTGAAAATCCACATATACTTTTGTTAATCCTCCAAGATAAGCAAAATTAAGAACCTCTCCCAGATCTGTTTCTAGCAGCAGTCCCCTTTTTGATTAATCTTTGAAGAGATCCTGCCCAGATCTTGGAAGCAGCAGTTCATCCTTGTCGTGAAGAAAAATACAGAGATGGAAACTACAGATCTGGAAACAACAGGAAGAATCCAGGTAGCCGGGAGCGCCGGAATCAGGCACGATCGATCGGGGACAACCTCGCGATGGAAGAAGCGCAGGCTAAATCGCAGATCGGAGAAGCAGATGACACCGGAAATCGGGCAGCAGATTATTCCGGCGATCTGCAGAGAAACATCGAGCCCTTTTTTTGATCAAGAAACAGCGACAGAACATGGACGGGTCCTTTTCCAAATCTACGATGACAGCGGCAGATCTGCCTTCTTCTCCACCGGAGCAGCAGATCTCGAGCGACGCGACAGGAAGAACTTGCGAGCGGGAAGGGCGGCGCTGCTGTTCTTCGCGATCGGAGTTCCAGTCGCTGCTGTTTCGGCCGACGGAATCTGGAAAAACAGGGAGCGAAGAAGCACTGCCTTGCGACCTTGATCGAGCTTCACGATCTTGTCGACGGGAAGAGCGCGAGCCACAGATCTACAAATGGCGGAGACGTGCCGGAGCGGCGGCCGGGAGAGAAACCCTAGAAAAAAAATATCTGAGAATGTAGTTGCCTCCGCTCAAGATAGTCCACTAAGGCTCATCAAATGTGGAATGACCTTATATAGTATCTCCAGCGTAGAGCCATTACACTCTAGTGACACGTAACCCATTGGGTCGTTCCGAGTCGGTCTCGACACGCGCGGACATATATTAAATACCCTAACAGTAACCGTTTGACCGGTGGAAATATGTTGGATTTCCTGGAGTTGACTTGTTGATCGGGCCCTACATGCATGAGAGTTATGAGTTTTTGTTTTAATTGCATTAAGGGGGAGTGAATGTAATTATTTTGGGGAGATGGATAGTTGGTAGATGAGGAGGTAAGAGTTAATAGTTTTTATTAGCTTTTATTACTTTGTCACTTGGCGTTTTCCTATTAGTTGTAATTGCCTATATAAAGGCTTGGTTTGTTCATTTGTAAGATTGATGAAATAGTGAGAAAAATTCCCAACTCTTTTGTTCAAGTTTAGAGAGAGGAGAGAGCGCCGCAGCGCCAAGAATCTCTAGTGAGAGAAAGTTGCCGGCGGTGAGTTTGCCGGGCGAGTAGAAGGCGAGTACCCGCGAGTTCGGGCGGCTTGGTGATCTCGCTGCGCGAGTTGGTGCTCTCGCTAGTTGTGTCCGGCGAGTTGATCTCACTGCGAGAGTACTTGCGAGTTGATCTCGATGCGCGAGTTGGAACTCGCGGTGGCTGCGGTCTCGCAGAAGTGGTGAACTCGCAGAGGTGGTGTACTCGCGCGAGTAGAATCGTTCGACCGCGAGAGAAGGAGATTGCGAGTTAGAGTTTGCGATTGGCGGTCTCGCGTTGGTCGTCTCGCAGGTGGGTGCTCGCGCGGTTAGGCGGCTAGAGTTGGCGAATTCGGCAGTTAGTGGATTTTGGTGCTAAGTGTTTTGGAGGTGTAGTCCGAAGCGGGGACTCATTCACGTTTCCAACAAGTGATATCAGAGGGAGGTTCAGAGACTCCTAGAAGTTGTTTTTGCAAAGAGTAGTGATGGAGATGGGAAGCGGAATGCCGGGGCAGGTCCCCAAGTTGAGCAAGATGAACTACGGGAATTGGAGCATTCAGATGAGAGTACTACTAGCCTCCAAGGAGTTGTGGGAGGTAGTAGAGGATGGCGTTGAGGAGCTTACTGCGGAAGCAGAAGCCGCGTTGACTAACGCTCAAAGGATGGCGGTGAGAGAAACCAAGAAGAAGGACAAGAAGGCATTGTTCATCTTGTACCAAGGGGTGGATGAAGCTACATTTGAGAAGATCTCGGATGCCGAGACTTCAAAGGAAGCTTGGGAGATACTGCAGCACTCCATGCAAGGAGTAGACAAGGCAAAGAAGATGAAGTTGCAAATCCTCCGAGTCCAATATGAGGTGATGAGGATGCAAGGCTCGGAGAAGGTGGGTGACTATGTGACCCGTCTGTGGACGCTCACAAATGAAATGAAGAGAAACAGGGAGACGATAGACGAGGTCAGCTTCATGGAGAAGCTCCTGCGCTCTATGTCTAAAAAGTTCCGACACGTGGTGGTGGCCATCGAAGAATCGAAGGACCTCACAGTGATGACGGCGGATGAACTGATAGGATCGCTACAAGCACATGAGTATCGGATGGTGCAAGATGAGGAGGAGTCGAGTGGCTTAGGGAAAGCACTTCAGACTCAGCTCAATTTTGGAGAGAGCTCTAGAAGAGGAGGAGGCCAGCGTGGCCGAGGCTACCAAGGCAGAGGTAGAGTAGGAAGAGGTGGAAGAGACTTTGGAAGGAATCAGCACAACCAGCGTGAGGTGGAGCAACCTCAGGGTTGGAGACACGACGTAGGAGGCAGAGGAAGAGGCCAAGGAAGGGGCCAAGGTAGAGGTCAGGGAAGAGACCAAGGCAGAGGTCAAGGCAGAGGAGGAAGAGGAGACATGTCCCAGACTCAATGCTACAACTGTGGCAAGTTCGGGCACATGAGCTACGATTGTTGGGCTCCTAGGAAGGGAGGAGATGCCAACCATTATGCAGAGACGAGCAGTACGGGAGGCGACCCGATGATGTTCCTTACCGTCCAAGGGGCTGGAGGCGGAAGGAATGGAACATGGTACTTGGACACCGGAGCCAGTAATCACATGTGCGGAGAGAAGGAGTTGTTTACGAGCCTTGAACCAAATGGTGGTGAGGTGAGTTTCGGCGACGCTTCTAAGATTTCAGTTGAAGGAAGAGGAGTAGTGGCGGTTGTGTTGAATGGGAAGGAGGTACTCATCAACGACGTTTTCTACGTGCCAGGATTGAGGAGTAATATCCTAAGTCTCGGGCAACTGGTGGAGAAGGGCTACCGGGTCCTACTGCGGGATGGCACCCTAGCCATGAAGGATGGTCAAGGGAAAGAAGTGGTGAGGGTGAAGATGACGACGAACCGTCTCTTCACTTTGAGCATGGATGTGAAGGAGACGGCATGTCTCGCGAGGACTGAAGAGGAGGAAGAAGCTTGGCTGTGGCACCACCGGATGGAGCATCTGGGGTTCACAGGCCTGAAGCTGTTGTCTGGATCCAAGATGGTGGAAGGGCTGCCTATGATCACACCTCCTCAAAGGGTCTGTGAGGCATGCACGAAGGGGAAGCAAAGAAGGGAGACATTTGAGGGTGGCAAGTCCCGGAGAGCAACAAGGCCGTTGGAGTTGGTTCACTCGGACATCGCTGGTCCGTTTGAGACTACTTCAATAGGTGGAAGCAGATACTACATCACATTCACCGACGACTTCAGCAGGAAGTGTTGGGTGTATTTTCTAAGGGAGAAGGCTGAGGCACTGGAGAAGTTCAAGGAGTTCCGGGCGATGGCTGAGAAGGAGAGCGGTCAACCGCTGAAGGTGCTCAGAACGGATAGGGGTGGGGAGTACACCTCTAGGCTGTTTGACGAGTACTGTAAGCAATGGGGGATCTCTCATCAGCTGACAGCGGCATACTCGCCTCAGCAGAATGGCGTGGCGGAGAGAAAGAACCTTACCATCATGAACATGGCGAGGAGTATGGTGAAGGGCAAGGGGTTGCCAAAGAAGTATTGGGCGGAAGCAGTACAGGTGGCAGTGTACGTGCTGAACCGTTGTCCAACAAAGAGTGTGAAGTTCAAGACACCCTTTGAAGCTTGGAGTGGGTGGAAGCCCAATGTGAAGCATTTGAGGGTCTTCAGGTGTGTTGCTTATGCTCACATCCCGGACCAGAGGAGGAGGAAGTTAGATGACCGGAGTGAGAGATGCATCTTTGTAGGCTACGCTCCTGCGAGCAAGGCTTACAAGTTGTATAACCCGGAGATAGGGAAAGCCATCATCTCTAGAGATGTGGTGTTTGAAGAAGGAAGCTGCTGGAGCTAGAATGAGGAGGTGAAGAACACCAAGGGGATGTTCTACGAGGATGATGAGGAAGAAGGTGGAGAAGAGGCTGAAGCCGAGATGGGTGGAGCGGAGCCACCATCACCACCTAGCAGAGGTTCAGGGGGAGCTCTCACCCCTTACTCTAGTAGTGCAAGCACAAGTGGGAGCAAGGACAATCGTCCTCAGCCCAGGATGAGGGGGCTGGATGAAATCTATGAGGAGACGGCACCGGTCCTTAATAATTTTTCTCTATATTGTCTTTTGGCAAATGTTGAGCCGTGCTCCTATGATGAGGCCGCAAAGGAGAAAAGCTGGAGGAATGCGATGGATGTGGAGATCGCCTCCATCAAGAAAAATGAGACCTGGAAGCTGGTCGACCCTCCTGCTGGCCACAAACCCCTCGGGGTGAAGTGGGTGTACAAGGTGAAGAAAAATAAAGATGGAGGCGTGGAGAAGCACAAGGCGAGGCTAGTCGTGAAGGGCTACCGCCAAGTTCAAGGGGTCAACTATGATGAGGTGTTCGCCCCTCTAGCACGGATTGACACCATCCGCTTGATCATTGCCCTAGCTGCTCATCATGGCTGGAAGATTATGCAGATGGACGTGGTCTCTGCTTACTTGAATGGGTACCTGGAGGAAGAGGTGTACATCGAGCAGCCTCCAGGGTACGTGGTGAAAGGGCAAGAAAGAAAGGTCTGCAAGCTTGTCAAGGCACTCTACGGGCTCAAGCAAGGAGCTAGAGCTTGGAACGTAAGGATAGATGCTTTCCTGCAGAAGCATGGCTATCAAAAGAGCCCGCATGAGTACGCTCTCTATACTAAGGTGAACAAGAAAGGAGGCATGATGATAGTGTGTTTGTACGTGGATGACATGATCTTCACGGGGAACAATGCTACCATGTATGATGAGTTCCGGGAGATGATGAAGAAGGAGTTTGAGATGACTGACTTAGGAGAGCTAAGTTACTTCCTAGGGGTGGAAGTGAAGCAGGGAGAAGACGGGATCTTCATATCCCAGAAGAAGTATGCGGAGGAGATTCTGAAGAAATTCAGGATGGAGGATAGCAAGCCTATCTCCACTCCTGCCGACCCAGGAATGAAGCTGAGCAAGGAGTCGAAGGAAGGAGCGGTGGACTCCACCTTATTCAAGAGCTTGGTAGGTAGTCTGCGCTATCTGACCTTCACCCGACCAGATATTATGTATGCGGTCGGGGTGGTGAGTAGGCACATGGAAGAGCCTAAGGAGGACCACTTCACAGCAGCGAAGAGGATCCTGAGGTACATCAACGGGACGAGAGGCCATGGGCTGAAGTATGCTACTGGAGAGGAGCTGACGCTGGTAGGTTACTCGGACAGTGACTACGGCGGGGATGTCAATGACCGGAAGAGCACTTCCGGATATGCTTTCAACATGAGAACAAGAGTGTTCTCTTGGAGTTCGAAGAAGCAGGCCACGATAGCTCTATCGTCCTGCGAGGCGGAGTACATAGCGGCAGCAGCTGGCACATGCCAAGCCATATGGCTAAGGAACCTGTTGGAGAGCTTGCAACATGGAGTGGATGGGCCAACGACCATGTTGGTGGACAACATGTCGGCCATCCAACTCGCGAAGAACCCGGTACTACACGGGAGGAGCAAACACATCGATACAAGGTATCACTTCCTGAGAGAGCAGGTGGAGCTGAAGACCGTGGAGGTCAAGTATTGCCCGACCGGAGAGCAAGTGGCGGACATCTTTACCAAGGCGTTGAAGGTGGACACGTTCCTGAAGCTCAAAGGCAAACTCGGCATGCTATGCCAAGTTTGAGGGGGAGTTTGTTGGATTTCCTGGAGTTGACTTGTTGACCGGGCCCCACATGCATGGGAGTTATGAGTTTTTGTTTTTAATTGCATTAAGAGGGAGTGAATGTAATTATTTTGGGGAGATGGATAGTTGGTAGATGAGGAGGTAAGAGTTAATAGTTTTTATTAGCTTTTATTACTTTGCCACTTGGCGTTTTCCTATTAGTTGTAATTGCCTATATAAAGGCTTGGTTTGTTCATTTGTAAGATTGATGAAATAGTGAGAAAAATTCCCAACTCTTTTGTTCAAGTTTAGAGAGAGGAGAGAGCGCCGCAGCGCCAATAATCTCTAGTGAGAGAAAGTTGCCGGCGGTGAGTTTGCCGGGCGAGTAGAAGACGAGTACCCGCGAGTTCGGGCGGCTTGGTGATCTCGCTGCGCGAGTTGGTGCTCTCGCTAGTTGTGTCCGGCGAGTTGATCTCGCTGCGAGAGTACTTGCGAGTTGATCTCGCTGCGCGAGTTGGAACTCGCGGTGGCTGCGGTCTCGCAGAAGTGGTGAACTCGCAGAGGTGGTGTACTCGCGCGAGTAGAATCGTTCGACCGCGAGAGAAGGAGATTGCGAGTTAGAGTTTGCGAGTGGCGGTCTCGCGTTGGTCGTCTCGCAGGTGGGTGCTCGCGCGGTTAGGCGGCTAGAGTTGGCGAATTCGGCAGTTAGTGGATTTTGGTGCTAAGTATTTTGGAGGTGTAGTCCGAAGCGGGAACTCATTCACGCTTCCAACAAAATAGGCCCCCCAAACGGAGCCATAGCGGGTTGAACTACAAAGGCTCCAGAATTAATTGAGTCTTTAATTGATGCACACATTATTTCTGTTGTATTTTATTGAGATTTTTTCAAAGATGAATGTGATAATCTCACACAACATCGGTTGTTATAATAATGTAGAAAAGAATCATAGAGGTTTTTACGGAAATAGTGATCGCCGTGAGGGCCAAAAATATTAGGGGTGTCCGTTCTTGGAAAAAAAATACTCTGTGTTACTCTAACTTAGAAATGGATGCAAGAGTAAATACTGGTCGTTGATTTCCATTAGAAATAGCATGATTAACCAAATAATGATCATAACTGTCAGTATTTAATACCGTATGAACCGTAGGATATCAGATCAACGATCAGTATTTAACTCAGCTAAATTTTTTTCCCATTCTTGACACGGGAGAGTGGTGAAAAGAGAGGGAGGGGAGATGTTTTTCCAAGACCTCGTAAATTAACCTACTCAAATAGTTGTGCCCAGTGAGAGAGGGCATTTTTATAATCCCAAATTTGTCGTTTCAAGTTGTATGAAATTTCATATAAGAGAATAGGGTTGAGGAGCTGGCAGACATCACAACGCCATATGCTCGACAACTCGCTAGATTGAAAGAGTTGAGGATGAAGTTATTTTTCTCAGCTTGATGCTAAATCGATGACAACCGAGAAACGGGTTCAACACTCTTGGTTTGTCATCCTTTCTCTTGGATTTGGATCTTTCTGTTTTGTCCCCCACGATTGATTTGCTCGGATGTAGAGTGTGGGGTTGGAATCACAACGTCAATAGCAGGGTGGACGGTTGGGATCAATGAGATGTTTGGTTGATGGATGGGGTCTATGTGGGTCTATTGGTGTTGACTATTTCATTGACACGTGGCATCCATGCTTAGAGTTTTTTATTTTATTTTATTTTATTTTATATCTGTTTGTAATTGTAGTTAGTATTGTTTAATTAGATGAACAAATAGCCATTTCAAAAAATTACAATATGCCAATTAAGTTTTTGGGAGCCAAGGAAGAAACTTTGGCACAGAATCTTCAACTTTGTATTATAGGTTTCCATTTTTGATATATGTGTTAAACCTTGTATGATTTCGAAAGAGGAATTTGAAGAATAAATTTTTTATTCTTTACAGTCTAGAGATCCGCGTGAAATATAAAGAAGAACAATTGAACAAGATAGAAAATTCTTGGCAATTGAATTCACTGTTTGTCTATTTAGTGAATATGCTCATTAAGGCTTCGTTTGACGGGGCTTATTTGCTCCAGTGAGTTTGGTCAAAAACATGACGGCTACCAAGAAAAAAATTAGTTTCTGAACATAAAATGCGTGAAATTTTTTAGGTGAGGTCAGGCGTTCACGAACGGCGGTTCATGACCACCGCGTTCACGACCTCCACCACCATGCTAAACGAAGCCCAAGTTTTCATATTCCAATTTAGAGAAGCACTTAGAAATTCTGTGTACTTTATGATTTCTGTAGATGACACGTTGTTCAATATATATTTCACATATTGGATATGTTTCTTAATGCTTCATTGTAACATAAAGAAGAGGACTTAGCTTCAAGCAATTCTAATAATAGTCAAGTTTTTAATATTCAGTGTAATCTTGTAGGAGAAAAGAGTCAGATTACGTGTCTTATCAACAAATTGAGGCTCTGTTTGGCAGGATGGTGGCGGTCACAAACATGGTGGTTATGAATCATTGTTCGTGAATACCCGATCATCATGGTGGTCATGCCAAACAACGTCCGAGTCTCATCAATAAGTGATAAGTGCAAGGGGGAAAATTCTTCTTTCTAATGAGAAAGGTGAGGTCAAAAATTTGGATATGTTTGGAAAGATGCCGTGTTTTCCTTTCTAGATTTGTTTGTTTGATTCACAAACAATGATAGCATTTATTACATAGAAGGGAGAGTGATTTCTTCTTTCACATGCAAGGTGAGGTAATTGAAGAGCAATAAAGATAGGGCATGTGAAAAATAAGTGCTTTAGTGAGGAAGTTGAACCACAAAAATAAGAGGTTAATTGATGAAATTTGAACTCCCTACATAATAAGGTTGATAGTTTTCAGCAATATTCCATGTTCTTTGATCATAATTCTACCATTGAAACTATTACATCATCAACTAACAAAGTGTCATAACTACCAACTTGTAACCACAACATCACGCACTCTACCGAATCAATGACAAACGAGAAGGTGGGTTCAAAACTTTAGCTTTGTCAGCCGTTCCTTCGGATTTGGATCTTTCTGTTTTGCCCCCCCCCCCCCCCCCCCCCCCCCCCCCCACACACACACACACAATAGATTTGCTCCCCATAACAGATTTGCTCTCCACAACCGATTTGCTCGGATGTAGAGTGTGAGTTTGGCATCACGGCGTAAATAGTAGAATGGATGGTCGGGATCAATGAGATGTTCGGTTGATCGACAAGGTCAATCTGCGTGGTTCTATCGATGTTGATTATTTCATTGACAAGTGCCATCCATGGGTCGAGTTTTTTTTTACTTTATTTAATATTAGTTGGTAATTGTAGTTATTATTGTTTAATTAGAAGAACAAACTCCCACTTAAAATAATTACAATATGCCAAATGAATTTCTGGAAGTCAAGGTAGAATCTTTGGAACAGAATCTTTAACTGTGTAATATAAATTGCTCCTGAAGAGAGAAGCTGGAGGAGTGCAAGGTAGTGAGAGTAATGGGTTCTCTTGGTGGAAATAGCAATGGGCTTCCAATGGTGGATTTGAGCAGGCTGGACCCTAAGTGTGCATTGGGCACAGAGGCTTGGGCTGCGGCAAGATCTATTGTGGCCCATGCTCTGCAAAATTACGGCGGGTTCGAGGTTGTTTACGATCGCGTTGGTCCCGAGCTCCGGAACGAGCTGCTCGGCAAGCTCGTACCAGAGATGTTCACCAAGCCAACCGTGCGTGTGCTCAGCGATGAGAGACTGTTGGCCACATACGGTTTCTGGTTCACGAGGGCCGGCCTTCCTTTTGTGGCCCTACAATTGACGCGCCCTAATTGTGCGGATGTGGTCCAGGAATATGCCGACATTTTGTGGCCCGAAGGAAATGATTTCTTCTGGTATGGATTCTAATTCATGTTTTGCTTGGAACATTTTGCGTTGTCAAATCAACGGTATATTGTAGGTTTGGGAGAATGAAGAACCGATCTAGAGCCGATCAATCTCGGTCTGGTATAATGCAAAGGATTTAAAAATAAGATGCAGAAAGAAATAAGATTTGTGTCAATTTTTACAAGCTTTTTTGAGTCACAAATATGCTTCAGACATAGCTGAGAACAAAATCCGACCGGAACAAAAAATTTCGACTCAAATATGGTTTCGGTTCCGCATAGATCGGAATCAACGTGAACCGATCAACGCTACACCTCTAATAAATTTCATTAAAGAACTTTGTTAAGAAACACTTCTTTATTATATTATCTAGCAGAAGACATGTTATCACCAACTACATAACAATAATTGCAGACATATTTATGTATGTAATGAGTAAAGTTCTTAACTTTGGTTCTTCTGCTTGGATAGCAATACAGTAAAGAAGTATGCAGGACAGATGGAAGAGCTCATTCAAATGATACATAGGATGATTCTGGAGAGTTTGGGCTTAGAGAATCACTATGATTCTCATACAAAGTCCCTCGTAAATTCAATGAGGTTCTTGAAATATTATAAAGACTCGTCGGACAACGAAAGCTCGATCGCTCTGTCTTCTCACCAAGACTCGACCTTTATAAGCATCGTCTGCCAGCACAATGTCGAAGGACTTGAAGTGCAGACTTTGGATGGAGATGAGTGGATACACGCGACACCGGTCACTAACTCATTTACTGTTTTAGCGGGAGAAGCATTCATGGTTAGTATTATATATATCTTCTCTTCAAAGTTTGTATTTCATCATCTGAATGCTCAAAAATACCCTATATATGGATGCGATTTTGAACCAAATCACAACCGTACCGCAAGAGCGTGGTTTTGGCCCGAGCAAAACCGTATCGCACCGAAATTATGCTGTGTAGTTTCGGTTTGGTGCTGTTTTTTGCAGTGCAGTTTCGGTTTCAATGCGGTTTTCAGTGTGGTTTTAAGTATGAGATATACATAAACATCAAAAAGATAATGTGAGGTGAAATAAGATGTAAAATTTGGGCAAAAACATAATTATATGATATGACTACTTCAGTTGCATATTAAATGGCACATCAAATCCAAATATAATGAATCTGAATGATTTTAAGTGCTAGATATGCTCAACACCAACATAATTGTAGTTTTATTTATCTTCAAACATTTAAATATTGAGCGAAGACTAGTGAATGTGCATTTATAGTTAAATAAACCATTATGATACTATTTGCACTTAACAAAAGCTTACAAATCAGTAAATTCATCAATAAGTTGTTAGAGAACAAACAAACTAAAACAAGAAAACAATAATATGCACTAATAGTTTATTACTATTATTAATTAATAATTTATAAATTATATTTTTATTTAGATGTATGTGATATGTCACATGTTCATGAAAATTAAAAATAAGTAATTAGTCGATGTGGTGCGGTTTTCAAAAACCAAAAATTTCATCGCACCAAACAGCACTCGGTTTGTAAAAGTTCAAAACCGCACCGCACAAAAACTACGTGGTATGATTTGTGCGGTGCGGGTGGTTTTTGCGGTTTGCGGTTTTTTATGCTCGCCGCTAGGTGCAATGGTTAAAACCGCAAATTGAACATCTAAATGATTTCATGAATCTAAAATCAAACCATGTTGCGCAATCCAAACCATTTGCTCGGTTCCGTTTATATGGTTTAAAAAATTAAAACATAAATGATAATAATCTAAGAATGATAATAAAAGTTAAACACATAAATGATATTTATCAAAGTAAAAAATAGAAACATTTTGTACATTATTTGAAATTAAAATCATTTATATAAATATTTTTATGATATCATATTATAATTATATTATAGATATAAAGAAATTATATTGTAATATCTATATGGTTCTGTTGGGTTCGATTCGGTTCAATTCAATTTAGCATAAAAAATTGTGAACTGAACCTGCTTGTGGTTTTAAAAAATTGAAACTGCAATCGAACCGGTACCTATGAAAATTGAACTAAACCAAACATTTTGGTTCAATTTTTTAATGGTTTGATTGTTTTTTATTTCCACATATGAAAGTGGGTATTTTTGTGCATGCATGTTATATGAACTTAGGCATTAGTGAGATTATGACAAAAAATAGGGCACAATGGCGACAAAGGATCCATATAGCCGACCTCACTATAGCGGGATAAAGGCTTGAGTGTTGTTGTTGTTGTCATGTTATATGAACTAACCATTTTTATAATTTCAAAAAGAGGAGTAACCTAAATTATGATAACTTTCTTAAGAGGTTTGAATAACACCTCATCTGTAGATGTCATATAACATAGCTCTGGTCTGACCCTATACCATATAACATAGACAAATGAGCTATTATATGATATGGGACTTGGATGACCTATGCTATATGACATCTATTGATTGAGTGTTATGGTCTTAGTAATTAATAAGAGTTATCTTTCTCATACTTATAGATTATGTTTTTTGAACATGTTCTAAAACATATCTTTTTCCCAATCACAGGCATGGACTAATGGGAGGATTCACGCTCCTATACACCAGGTAAAATTGACGAAGCCGATTGAAAAACGATACGCTGTGGTTTTCTCCACGACTCCGAGTTTTGCAGACGATATGATAATTGCTCCGGATGAATTAGTTGATGCACAGAACCCTTTGCTTTTCAAGCCTTTCAAGTACTACGATTACCTGAACGTGAAGGAGGAGTATGTCTCTCTAAAAGCTTATTGTGGTGCTTAGGTAACAATAAGCTTGTTGTTGCCTTAGCTACCATTTGATCGCATATGGAGGACATTCTCAGCTGTGGTAATGTTAGGGAGAAAGTGCATAAATAAAATGCCCTACAAGCTTGTTGTTGCCTCTTATGGAGGACTTCCTCATCCGTTGTAATGTTATACTTATCCTTTGTAAGGAGTATGTCTTGTCATATTTTTTGTCTAATAATGTTATGTTCTAAATTAAAGCTTGAAATAAAGCATTGCTGTGTTTGGGGTGGGGTCTCATTTGTCGTGGGATCTCGTATTACTCAGATTGGTCATGACATGTTTTCGGCATTCGCGACAAGTCTCAAATATACAGGTTGGTTTCTTTGAATTTCTTTCCTAACACATTTTATGGTACTCCGACGATAAAATCATGGCGCCAATAGAAAGTGTCAGGGAGAAAGAAATGAAAAATTATTTTATTGTATTTTATAATTGTAACATCCCTCAAATAACTAGACCCCTAGGTTTTGTTTTGTCATGACTAGGTCATGACAAAACCATAAGAAGCTCAAGGGTCAGGTGAACAAGGGCCAAAGTGAAGATCACCTTGGTCTGCCTATAGCACAACCTCACCACCAGACCTAGGGTTTTGACTTTAAAGCTCCAACTTAACCCCATGACCCTACCCCAACACCCTTTAACCCTTTGGGTGGTCCATAGGGCCACTAAGGGCCCATTGGGGGAAGTCAAAGTAGCCAAATTGGCCAAAGACCACCCTAACCCTAAATGGGTCAAACTAGCCTACTTAGGGCCAGTGGACCCATCCTTATCAAAGCGGATCCCGCCCATGCCCTCCTAACACTAAAGTGTGGTCAGTGGGTCACCAAGGACCCGTTGTGGTCAACCCAAGTGTTTAAGTTGACCCAAGTCAACTCTATCCCCAAAGTGGTCAAAGTGCCCTTACTAAGGGTTAAATGACCTTCAAGGTGCCAAGTCAACCCTACCAATCCCTACCTAGACCTAATTAGGGGAGGCAAATGGCTCACCAAGGACCCATTGAGGGTGACTCAAAAGATCAAATTGACCAAGATCAACCCTAGTCTAGGTTAGGTCAAACTAAGCTCAAACTGGCTAACCCAAGCTCAAGCCCTTTTCCATTTGGGCTAACCACCTCCTAATTATATGATAGTATGAATTAGTGCGCTGCCAATAGGCTAAGGGGATGAGAAAATTCAGCCTTGATGACTAGGAGAGGGAAAACTCCATTTTACCCTTGAATGGAGGAGAGAGAAAGTGGTGAAGGGAGGCCAAGAGCCCCTCCCTCCACCTCCAAGGGGGCTAATTCAACTCCCCATTAAATTTGAGGAAGGTCAGGGGCCATTTTAGTGGTTGTTCATGGCCGGAACAGTGCACTCAACCATGGTCGAAATGTGCTTTCAAGGCCATTAATGGCATTGATGTCATGACCACTCCCCTCCCCAATTTCACTCTTTTAAAAGCACCACTAGACTCAGGGGAGCCATTTACACACTTCACCTGAAGGATACGAGGCATTCCACTGTACTGTTGCAGAAACCCGACCGGCGGCACCACCACCATGGCAACCTGACGATCGACGCGACTCCAAACCACCAATAAGGTCCTCCTCAACTCCTTCTTCCATGGGTATGTTGTGTACATTGGAAAATATGTACCTGATTTGGAGAAGCCTCACTTAGCTCAATGATATACATCAAGGAGTATTTGATGTTATTTTGAGTTTATATGTGCAGGTTAAGAATGTGCTAGAATGTAGGAAAAAGATTCTAAGTCCATATGTCGACACCTGAGGAAGCTGTGTCGACACTTTAGTAAGATTGTGTCGACACTTGAAAATGGCTGTGTCGACACTTCAGTTAGTTTGTGTCAACATCGGGAGGCAGTGTCGACACACAGAGGCAGAGTCTACATCAACTGTGTCGATACCTGAAGGTAGTGTCGACACACAGAATTCTTAGTCTACATCAACTGTGTCGACACACATGACTTGTGTCGACACTCAGCAGTGTTTCAATAATGTCGAGTGCTGAAAATGAAGAAGTGATTTTGTCGACACAAATAATCAGTTTCGACATATTCTCAAGATGCAGTGTCAAGAAGCTGTGTCGACATCAAGGCAGCTATGTCGACAACACCAAAGTCTGTATCGACACTTAAGTCACTTGTGTCGATACATATTGACAGATGATCTCGACACTTTATGACAGTCAGTCTCGACGCTTTGTTGACAAAGACAAAGGCTCAAGATCTGTTTGATGACTTGACAGCTGTGAGTTACAATAGGTTTACTGAAGCTGTCAGACTTGTCAGAAGTTAGTTAGAAACCTGATCAGCCGGTTACCATGGATGAAGTCTATATATAGATGGATTTAGAAGAAGAAAGGAGTTGATAATAAACACAACTAACACACCTATTGTGAGATTGATCTCTGATCAAGAAAGTACAAGTCACAAAGAAGAAGATCTTCATGAGAAGATCTAAGAAGACGTTCTGAAGTAGTTTTCTATTCAGATTCTATCTAAGTTGAATTCAATCAAGAATTCAGAAGTATATTCAAGAGGTTTGGATAGAGAGAGATCCAGCTATTTGAAGTCAAGAAGGAGACAATCACAGGTCTCTCAAGAAGCAGATACTGAACTAATCTGTTAAGAAGATTCAGATTTATTTCTGGAGTCTAAGAAGGAAGCTGCCAGTCAGTTATATTCAAAAGAAATCAACCCAACTAAGTTCAGATTCAAGAAGCTTTGAAGAAAGCTAAGATCAAGTTGATTTCAGCCATCAGCCTCTTCAAGAAGCTGATCAATAAAGTTCTTATCCCTTCTCTCTCAACAGGGGTAAGAGATTATAAAATTCCTTATCAAATTCTGTAGGATCTATTCATAGATCTGAGTTGTAAGCCTGTTTTATAAAGGCTGAGTGTAGGAGATTTGTTCTCTGAGTGGTAGGGCTGTTTATGCCTGAGTTGTAGGAGAAGGTATTCTCTGAGTTGTAGGCTATGTGGCAAGGCTGAGGTAGGGCTTGTTAGCCTGAGTTGTAGGAATGTGGAAACATTCTGAGTTGTAGGAATCCTTCTGGATTCTGAGCTGTAGGATCTGAGAATCTGAGATAAAGGAAGAATTTAGGCCGAATCTAGCATACTGCTGGATACGTGAAGGGGGAAAGTTGATGTACCCAGACCTTGGGGAACTACTATAAATACTGTATGCAATCTGTGAATTATGTAGCTGTAGAATCTGTGATTGTGTGTGTTGAGTTTGCTACAGAATTTTCTGTTTTATATTATAGCATTGTAGTGATATTCTGTCTTGATTTTAAAATAAGAATTAGAACATATTCACACCCCCCCCCCCCCCGCTCTAGGTGTTTAAGTAGTCTTGAAAGTAAAACTATCAGGGTAGATTATAGGAATCGTTTAGGATGGGAATTGGGCTCAATTGAGCCTGATCGGGGGAGGCGTTTTCCCGATTTTTTCATGAAAAACTCACCTTACGGGATCGCTGGAGACGGCCCCTCTGGCGGCCATGCCGCCGCCAATCGACAACCACCACCTCAACGGAGGTGGTGGCCGGCCAGGGAGGTGGTCGGGTGGCTAACAACAGTAGCTTGAAGTTGGCCCAGGAAGAGGGAATTGAGACCGTCGGCTGGAGGTTGAATACGATCCAGGCGCCGTTGGATCATGCGTCAAGATCTGTGCTAGATCATTTCTATTTAAATTAATTAATGATTTTATGCTTCCTATTTTAAGTTATTTTAGATTAATTATTAAAAATACCTAGGGGCTTCTAATGAAAAAGTGGTAAACACCAAAGTTGTACCCCTTGAGGTTAACTTTAATTTAAAATTAGTTTCAACTATTTTAAATAAGTGGTCTGACCACAGCACCCATTATGGTGGGGTCTATACATAGGATTGATCAGATCTTGGTTTGAGTGCCCCCACCAATCCAACCATCCAAATGACCTGAAATTTGTACTGGGGGTTACACTCACCTATACCAACAATATATCCAAAAAAGAAAATTTTTGGATATTGGTTTCCTATTGTTTTTATAATAATTTAATAAATTATGACTAAATTAATTAAGAGACTTAATGGCCTCTAAATGCTCCCAAATTTTGGTGAGAGGTTCTTGGGGTCCATATAGGCCTTTTTACAAATTTTAATCTCATTTGGTGATGATTTGATTTGGAAATAAGCAAACCCTAGCCTTGCCCAAAAAGGGGTATTTAGGTCAAAAGTACCCCTTGTGGGTTGAGTGGCCAAACCACCTCAAACAGAGGTTGAAATTTGGGTCACTTATTTGACATGACTTTTAACACCCTCATAGGGATTATGGGGTGGATTAGGGTGGATTTGCCCTAGGACCCTAGTGCTAACCCTAAGGTTGAACCTTGGGGGCTTGTGAAGGACATAGGGGATTATGTTCTTGGATGGATTCTGGGATTAGTCCATGAGATCCTAGGGTGGTGAAATGCCCTAGGAAGGGATATGGTGGTATTTAGACACATGCACCCCACATAAACCACTTAATAAGTACTTAGAACTTTAAACCCTAGAAATTATCTTATGGGTCAAATGACATTGAATCTTGGTGATATTTTGGTATGAATAATTTCATAGTATTATTAACCTCTGGTATTTATCTTAGGGTGTTTAGAGATCAGTAGATCATCCTTGTAGTAGTAGCTTCCATATTTCCCTTTTTTATGTTAATGATGAAAATATGATGTATAGGTGGTAGAATGGTTTGAAATTCTAGAATAGATAATAAAAATGACATTAGGTTGCACTAGTAGCTTATTTAAAGTGGTTGAAGTTTAATTTGTAGTACTTCCTTTATAAAGTAAATTAGTGCACCTTACCTGGATAAATAGGAAACCAATATTATAGCTTGCTGGAAAATTATGATACTTAGGCTCCGTTTGGGGGGACTTATTTTCACCGGTCAAGCGGGCGTGACCGCTTGACCGGTGAAAATAATTCCCCCCAAACAGAGCCTTAGTCAAGGAACATATTAGGGCATATAGAAGAATAGAAAAATTGTTAAATGTTGTTTAATTGAGATTACAAGGGTGTGTCTTCATAAAGTGCCTTATGATGGTTTTCCTTAGGATAATCTTTTACCTAGTTTACTGACTTGAGAATTTCATGAAACTTAGGAAGTGAAGTTTTATGATCATAATGTAGCTCTGTTAATTTTTGAGGAATTTTTGGAGTAGTATTTTTGGTACTTCCTTCAATAGTTCTATTTATATGAATTGTTTTGGATTAAATATTTAGAGGTTAAATGTTTTATAAATGTTTATGATATTTAGTATTCACTGATATCTTGTTATCCTACAGTGTTCATAATTTTTGTATGGTCATACCCTAAGTAAATCTAGTACTTCATGTTCAAATCACCTATGAATTAATTTTGGGAAAAACTAATTAAATATCAAATTTAATTAGAAAATTATAAATTTTTGGATTTAGGCTAATCATGTCATAATAGATCCTCATTAATTATCTTAAAGCTTTTGGATGAAAATTTAGAGTGCCTCCTATTATGTACATCATATAGCTTAGGAGGGTTCACACATAATAAACTTAGAGAGTTGGGATACTAGGTTATTGGTTGAGGTTAGGTACTAAGGAGTTCATCATTGGGAATAATGATGGGTTGAACAGTAGGTGATGCTCGGGATCAACGAAAGATCGTCTTTCCCGCAGAGAAGAAGGGTCAAATACACTAGGGTTAGATCTAATGTAACATTAAAAGGGATCAGGGATTGGGTATTAATCAATAATAGTAAGTGCCTTGCGAAAGAGAGCTTTGGGCTTCAGCCCGTCGTACTTCCTAGTGCCCTTGAGAGCCCTTCACGAGGAATGCCTTAGGCAGTTCAGGGTTAACGTAAACCGTAAGAATAAGCAATGATATGAGTAATTAATATAGCTGGGATTACACTTACACTCACAATTCCCGGTATCGTGGGAGTTAGGTTGGGTCTCACGAGCGGTAGGCTCGGTGTTTTTAGTGGTGGGTAGGTTAGCTCGACGAGCCGATGACTGGGTAGGATAATATATTACTATTACATGTACATAAGATAAAAGGTGGTGGGTCCTCAGTATCGGACTGTCGTTCATACCGACGTCGATACGCTAACTCGGTGGGTGTGGTTTACACTTAGCCAAAGGAAGTATGGTGGATATGGCCAGCATTAGTACGTGGTGACTCTGGGTGTGTCCTTCCAGAGGCGTACGTAAAGGCTAGGCCTGGTAGTGTGGATACCCGTCTAGGAGTGGGGGCCCGACCCACTATCTCTGTTTGCCACTACGGAGTTTCCTGGGAGTGAAGCTAGCTGCCCAAAAGGGGGAACTAAAGGTCTGTGCACATAGAGTCATGTGCGCGAGTTGCACTTGCATGAATCATGATATGACATATCACTACACTCATACTTGCATTCAACCTACACCCCAACATATAAATTGGTACGAGACTATTTATATGATGGGAGCCTTACAGAAGACCCCTTAACTTATAAGTTTGTATGAGCATTCATATAAGTTAATGTTACTTATGTCTTAGTATGTTCTTTCCTACATATGTCGTTATACTCTACCTGTTTACCTTACTGCTCGATATTATAGAACTGCTAGCATGTACCTTTCTTCCTTAATTGTACATACATTATAAATAACTGCTAGAATAGTTCCACCGGCACCTGCTTTATTTATTCTCCACCTTCATAGCTTCCCTTTCCTCTTCCCCGCTCGGTGCCTAGGATCCATGGGGGAGGGGTAGGGGATGATAGGACTTAGTCTTTTTGACTAACGGTTTTCAGACCACAACATTCCAGGGGCTCCGAATGGGAGACAGGGAGCAGCAGCAAGAGATACAGCACCAGCGGAGTAAGGTGCACATGAAGGTGGGACAGTCTAGCACAGGAGCACCGGCTACTGGCTCTGTGAGTGTTTAGTTTACATAACTTTTGCGAGAGTTTGTAGTGAGAATTGATGTACCGGGCTTGAGCCCGTTTATATTTCATTGTACTGTTTTTCCTCAGTACTTCTGTTATCATGTGGACTTGATATGATTACTCATATTTTATATTATATGTGATTGTTGACTTAGATTTATCCGAACTGGTTTAAGCTTCTTTCTCTTTGGCGATCGAAAAATACCGGCAGGATTGGCATTTTATAGTGGCAACCTTCCCGAGTGTCGGTGTTGTTGAAACCGGAAATCAATCTCTGTGGAGTTCGACCCTTGGGGAAGGAGTGATCGCGCACTTACTGCCCTCAAGCGAATGATCTAGGCATAAAACTAGGAATACAAGGGACAAACCCAAGGTCTCAGCGTTGAGGTCCCGTCGCATACCCGGAAGACTAGCAAACTCTTCCCCTCCCAAGCCAAAGACTGAGCTAAGGCACCTTCGGAGGGCTCTCTTGGCTGACCGGAACCTCTAAGGAGAATCTCAAGACCAACCCTCTCCTGACTAAAGGTGCCTCCTCGGGTCTATGTAAAATGTTCCTTATCCGCCCTATCAATGGCGTAATACCGCCGAACAGTTCTATTTTATGCAGCCCCAATAGGGCCGCCAACAACGTAACTACGTTGTTCTGAAAGGCCATTAACCGACCTTCGCGGGCCTCCCGATAACCTTACCTCGGGGTACCCACGGAGCGAGCGGTTCACGAACATGTCGCCCGCCTAAGACGAAAAGGATGAAACACATTCACATGGCATCACAAATATTTAAATTACAGTAATATAAATTCCATACTTCGGCACGCAGGCCAGCAATATAAACAAATTAGGCCTTCTTGGGCCGGCACAAACTTGGGCTTAAGCCCAGCTATTCCCCGCTTGGTACTGCAACACCTGTACACGAACGTCCCGCCAAACGGTGGCAAAATAAATATTGGCTCCGCCTCTGCCTCGGGGCGGTGATGTTTATCTCCTAAGAGCAAATAATAAACAACTTCCACAGAGTTTTCCCTGGGAACCCCAGAACATCACCAATCCGGCTTACACATCTGGATGGGCTTCACACAGCATGCCTAAACTCGTACTCACGCTTCCGGGTGCTAATGCAATTAAAAGCGGGGATGTAAACATCGACCCATCAGAGAACTCCCTTCCCCCACCTGTTGGTGGAGAGGAGCTTTCATGCAAGTATGGTAATTGAGGGCTTCACCTGCCCGAGAAGAAACTTTGTTACCCTTGACGCGTGTTTGACGAAACCGCAACCGTGCTTACCGCCCGAGGCTCAACGTTTAGCGTCCGTAGTGAATGTTCATGCACGGATCCAACCTCCGCTATAATGTTGAAGGCTCCAAGTGATTTTTTCCTCCATGGTCGAGCCTCTCCATGGCCGAGCGTGCTCCAAGTAGCACCGAGGAAGTCTATCCCGGCCTCCACAACTTCAGACGGCGTTGGGGAAGCTGATCTTGACCGACCTAGCTCCAAGCAGCACCGAGAGAGGAGCTCCCGGCCAACCTAGTTGCAGGCGACGGCGAGGGAGGAGAGCCGAGAGAGAGGCTTCCCCTAGTGGCCGGCAATGAAAGAGGGGGAAAAGAGCTTGGCCATGCCTTGCTGCGGTGGCGGCGGGAGATATATTGGGAGGCGGGCGGCCTGCTCTTAGCTTAGGCGGCGGCCGAGGAGAGATCTAGAGGCAGGCGGCCTGCTCCTTGCTTGGGAGGCGGCCGCAGGGAGATCTAGAGGCGGGCGGTGCTGCTCCAGGCCGAGAGAGAGGGAGGCGGGGGGTGCTTCTCCAGACCGAGAGAGAGAGAGAGAGGGTGGCAGGGGGTGCTGCTCCAGGCCGAGAGAGAAAGAGAGGGGGCGGCAGGGGGTTCTGCTCCAGGCCGAGAAAGAGAGGGCGACGGCGGCGGGGGGGGGGGGTGCTGCTCTAGGCCGAGAGAGAGGGTGGCGGGGGGTGCTTCTCCAGACAGCCGACATAGAAGAGAAGGAGGAGGTGGCTCGGGACAAAGAAAAAAGGGGGGGGCTGCTGTCTTTCTCCCATTTTGGCTGAACCCTAGCGGGGAGGTAAAAAAGAACTGCCTGTTTATCCCCCTCTCCCTCTTTTTGTCCCCCTCCTATGATATATATCATATATATTATATATAATACAATATATACATTATAATATCAAACCCATATATATATAAATAAAAAGGCCTATGCACATAAAACCTTCGCACGCACGTACGGGACTGCATCGTCGTTCATAGCATACCCGAGCCCGCCACTTGGAGAGGATCCCGCTCGGCCGGATACGGGGTTGTACACAATCTCCGCTCTTTTCGAGGTTGGCACAAGCTCGGAAAGAAACATCCAACCCCAAGTATCTGGCGAGTGGGAGCAGACCCAAAGAAAAATTTTGAGAGAATTTTAAAATTGCACTTAGCACACTAATCTCTCCATGCCTCTTCTTATTTTTTTGAATCACTCGATATCTGCAATGCTCCATGCTATTGAATTGCCCTTATACTATTTCTTACAATCAGTATTCAATTTCTCATGACATTGTGAAACCACAAAGCCATATATTTTGTATTCTTTTGTACACGCGGAGCTAGCCCTTTCCCCCCAGGTGTGCCTACAGCCCTGCCAGCTAGATGGGAGCCTGACAGCGAGTCTACCCGGGGCCGAGCAGCACTCGGGGTCCCTCAAAGTATCCAAATTCCAAAATCTCTCTCCCTTAGCACCCAGGTGTGTCTACAGCCCTGCCAGCTAGTGAGAGCCTGACAGCGAGTCTACCCGGGGCCGAGCAGCACTCGGGGTCCTGCAAAGTATCCAAATTCCAAACTCTCTCTCCCTTACTCCCCAGGTGTGCGTACAACCCTGCCAGCTAGTGAGAGCCTGACAGCGAGTCTACTCGGGGCAGAGCCGCACTCGAGATCCTGCAAAGTATCCAAACTCCTTCCAAATTCAAAAATCTCTCTCCCTTACCCCCCAGGTGTGTCTACAGCCCTGCCAGCTAGTGAGAGCCTGACAGCGAGTGTACCCAGGGCCGAACAGCACTCGGGGTCCTACAAAGTATCCAAACTCCTTCCAAATTCAAAACTCTCTCTCCCTTCCCCATCAGGTGTGCCTACAGCCCTGCCAGCTAGTGAGATCCTAATAGCGAGTCTACCCGAGGCCGAGCAACACTATGGGTACCGCAAAGTATCCAAACTCCAAACTCTCTCACCCTTACCCGGGTGTGCCTACAGCCATGCCAGCTAGTGAGAACCTGACAGTGAGTCTACCCGGGGCCGAGCAGCACTCGGGGTCCTGCAAAGTATCCAAACTCCTTCCAAATTCCAAACTCTCTCTACATTACCCCCTATGTGTGCCTATAGCCCTGCCAGCTAGTGAGAGCCTGACAGCGAGTCTACCAGGGGCCGAACAGCACTCGGGGTCCTGTAAAGTATCCAAACTCTCTCTCCCTTACCCCCCCCCCCAGGCGTGCCTACAGCCCTGCCAGCTAGTGAGAGCCTGACAGCGAGCCTACCCGGGGCCGAGCAGCACTCGGGGTCCTGCAAAGTATCCAAACTCCTTCCAAATTCCAAACTCTCTCTCCCTTACCCCCCCCCCCCCCCAGGTGTGCCTACAGCCCTGCCAGCTAGTGAGAGCCTGACATCAAGTCTCCCCGGGGCCGAGCAGCACTCGGGGTTTCCCTTACCCCCCCCCCCCTTAGGCAAGCCTACGTACCTGCCAGCTAGTAGGAGCAAGAAAGCGGGTCTACCCGGGGCCGAGCATCACTCGGAGTCCTGTAAAGTATCCAAACTCTTCCAACCACCGAATGACATCCATCCCTGCCAGCTAGGTGAGAGCCTGACAGTGGGATCTGCTCGGGGCATGTTAAACGAATACTTCGATCGTCCACATAGATTGCAACGGGAGCATTGTCACTACGAATTTCATAACGATGTCCAGGGTCATAATGATTTCCACAGAGAATCGTCCGGGCTCCCGGGTGATAGCGCTGGTTCAGTCAGCTAGGCGAAAGCCTGACTGCGGGTGTTGAAAATCGTCAGGGCTCAGCTCTAGGGTCATAACGACGTTCATCGAGGATCCCAGCCCTACCAGCTAGACGGAAGCCTGACAGCGGTAGCATCTCGAGACCTAAACCCAGAGCGACAAGATTCTCCCTCTAATCTTCCAGGGTGCTTACAAAATCAAGAGCACTATATCATCATCGAAACCTTAACATAGACTTAAAGTAGACTGTCCGAAAATCATAAATTCAAGGAAGGGACGACTCTAGGTATGAGGACCTCACATACAAAGTATCAACGCATGACCCTGGTCTCCACTTGGTTTCCTTTCTATAGCCATGACGTTCACCAGAATTCTTCTGTGCAAGTCACTCTCCACGCTCACCGCACCAAAATGTTGAAACCGGAAATCGGTCTCTGTGGAGTTCGACCCTTGGGGAAGGGGTGACCGCGCACCTACGTCCCTCGAGAGAACGATCTAGGCATAAAACTAGGAACACAAGGGATAGACCTAAGGTCTCAGCGTGGAGGTCCCGCCGCATACCCGAAAGACTAGCAAACTCTTCTCCTCCCAAGCCAAAGAATGAGCTAAGGAACCTTCAGAGGGCTCTCTTGGCCGACCGGAACCTCTAAGGAGAATCTCAAGACCAACTCTCTCCTGACTAGAGGTGCCTCCTCGGGTCTATGTAAAATGTTCCTTATCCGCCCTATCAATGGCGTAATCCCGCTGAACAGTTCTATTTTATGCAGCCCTATTCGGGCCGCCAACAACGTAACTATATTGTTCTGAAAGGCCATGAACCGACCTTCATGGGCCTCCCGGTAACCTTACCTCGGGGTCCCCACAGAGCGAGCGATTTCCGAACATGTCGCCCGCCTAAAACGAAAAGGATGAAACACATTCACAGGGCATCACAGATATTTAAATTACAGGAATATAAATTCCATACTTCGGCACGAAGGCCGACAATATAAACAAATTAGGCCTTCTTGGGCCGGCACAAACTTGGGCTTAAGCCTAGCTATTCCCCGCTTGGTACTGCAACACCTGTACGTCAACGTCCCGCCAAACGGTGGCAAAATAAATATCGACACCACCTCTGCCTCGGGGCGGTGATGTTTATCTTCTAAGAGCAAATAATAAACAACTTCCACGGAGTTTTCCCCGGGAACCCTAGAACATCACCAATCCGGCTTACACATCCGGATGGGCTTCACACAGCATGCCTAAACCGGTACTCACGCTTCCGGGTGCTAATGCAATTAAAAGCGGGGATGTAAACATCGACCCGTCGGAGAACTCCCTTCCCCCACCTGTTGGTGGAAAGGAGCTTTCGTGCAAGTATGGTAATTGAGGGCTTCACCTGCCCGAGAAGAAACTTCGTTACCCTTGACGCGTGTTTGCATGACGAAGCCGCAACCGCACTTACCGCCCGAGGCTCGACGTCTAGCGTCCGTAGTGAATGTCCATGCACGGATCCGACCTCTGCTATAATGTTGAAGGCTCCAAGTGATTATTTTCCTCCATGGCCTAGCCTCTCCATGGTCGAGCGTGCTCCAAGTAGTATCGAGGAAGTCGATCCCGACCTCTACAACTTCAGGCGGCGTCGGGGAAGCTGATCTCGGCCGGCCTAGCTCCAAGCGGCGCCAGGAGAGGAGCTCCCGGCTGACCTAGTTGTAGGCGGTGGAGAGGGAGGAGAGCCGAGAGAGAGCCGAGCTCGGGCTGCCCCTAGTGGTCGGCGATGAGAGAGGGGGAAAAGAGCTCGACCATGCCTTGCTGCGGCGACGGCGGCGGGAGAGAGATCGGGAGGCGGGCGGCCTGCTCCTAGCTTAGGCGGCGGCCGAGGAGAGATCAGGAGGCGGGCGGCCTGCTCCTTGCTTGGGCGGCAGCCGAAGGGAGATCTGGAGGCGGGCGGTGCTGCTCCAGGCCGAGAGAGATAGAGGGCGGCGGGGGGTGCTGCTCCAGGCCGAGAGAGAGAGGGCGGCAGGGGGTGCCGCTCTAGGTCGAGTAAGAGGGCGACGGGGGGTGCTGCTCCAGGCCGAGAGAGAGAGGGAGGCGGGGGGTGCTGCTCCAGGCCGAGAGAGAGGGCGGCGGGGGGTGTTGCTCCAGGCCGAGAGAGAGAGGGCGGCGGGGGGTGCTGCTCCAGGCCGAGAGAGAGAGGGCGGCGGGGGGTGCTGCTCCAGACCGCCAACATGGGAGAGAAGGAGGAGGTGGCTTGGGACAAAGAAAAAAGGGGGGAGGGACTGCTGTCTTTCTCCCATTTTGGCCGAACCCAAGCGGGGAGGTAAAAAAGAACCGCCTGTTTATCCCCCTCTCCCTCTTTCTGTCCCCCTCCTATGATATATATCATATATATTATATAAAATACAATATATACATTATAATATCAAACCCAAATATATATATATATATATAAAGGCCTATGCACATAAAACCTTCGCACGCACGCACGGGACTGCATCGTCGCTCATAGCATGCCCGAGCCCGCCACTTGGAGAGGATCCCGCTCGGCCATATACGGAGTTGTACAAGTATCACTGCAAAACGGCGATTCTAAGCATAAGACCCCGGGATTTTAAAAAGAAAAAAAAATAGAGTCTTACAATAATATTATTATTAGATAAGCTAAATTATAGACGAAAACATACGGCTTAGTCATAATTATGGTAACAAAACACTTGATCATAGCAAACTACAATAAATAACTTAATACAAAAAAAAGTTAAAACACTTAATAAGTTCATTAAGCATGATATTCTTGAGCGTTTTATAACAAGTAACTATTATTGTCGGTGTAAATGAGATCATCAAATTATCGACAAATTATAAGTACTTCATCATCTTTTTCTTCACAAGTAATATTTCATGTTTGATGAAATGTCGGGCTAATTTTTCCATACCACACCCCTCTTTACTGTCATTGTCAATACAATTCTTTCTTTAGCCGCTTGATAGAGATATTCATTTCCTTTTGGAAAATTTCATGATCATACTCAAGTTTATAAGCATTGGCTTCTTCATCCAAAAGAACATTAAAAAGTATGTTATGTATATATAGTCTTCATTTTTGACAATTTGCAGATAATATGAATAGTACTTTCAAACCTTGCAATCTATTGAAGTTGCCCTCATGTTGCATGTGTATGTATAGTCATTTTGCAACTTGTTAAGACTTCAATTTTGAAACATTCCATCAAATAATTTGTGTTACATTTATTTTTTCTCTACATCAACTCTTCAACCTTAATTTGAATGACATTTGCATCATATCTCCGAATAAATTTGGTTATATATTATGAGCAAATTTACATTCCGTCATTTCTTTCAATGATCATGTTTTCTTCAATTCCCATAAAGATTGAATGTTTGACTTTAATCTGGAGGACCTTGAAGGGATACTACTCAGTGTAGGACTATTTGTATTTGATCAACAATTTTCTTTGTATTACAAAAGTAATCATCATGGACTCCTCCATATTCATAAGTATACTTTCAAAGTTTTTGTAAAAATTTAGTGCCTTTATATTATCTTATCATTTGCAACACATCTCAGGCACTTGGTATGTATGCATATATATGTTGTTTGTTGGGACCTCTCTTGTAAATATGCTAAATCAGTGCATGATGCATACAACAAAATACCCCCCTTGAGATGGAGAATTTCTTGGGTCCAGGACCAGATGGAATACAACGTACAATGTACAATGGACCCCCACACAAAAATGTTATGCGCACACCATACTGTTTACAGCGGGACCCACTGTATGATGGAGTTCGTGGGTTTTCTCCTCGAGATGATTCATTGATATGTATTTTTATGAAATGTAAACTTAATTTATTTTAATTTTAAAAGACAGAGGGGTGCAACCTAATTATGATAATCCTTATTGTGGGTCAACTCGATGCTCTGGTAGACCGGTCTAAATGAAATTGTCTTAGCTCGAGAGCGGCCGAGTGCGCAAATAGTTGGAAAAGAGCGAGACGACTGACAATAAATTTTTTTTATGTGGAAAATCTCGGAAAGGAGTAAAAACCACGTGGTCGGGACTATACCGAACAAACTTCCACTTTTGATATTTTTCAAGGCTTTGTAGAGAATGTGAGGGCGACAAGCCGCCTCTCGTTACACTTGTTGAAAGAGGGAATGAGAGATGCTCTGAGAGTGACAGACCACTGCTCGCGGAGCTAAGTATTTTTTGAGTTGCAGTGGGAACACTGTGATCTGGGTGCTCTAGGATCTGCATTGCCACTCGGAGGTTAAAGAAGCGCGCTGGGCACGATCTGGTAACTACGTCTGGTCTCCGGTTGTGAGCGGAAAAGTCTAGAGCGCTTGCTGCAGCGAGCGGGGCGCAATGGCACAGTGTGCGTTGTGTTCGTGGTGGGATGTGCGTGGTGAAACCCTCATGGGCGTTTGAAGGTGTTGGAAGGCCTTCGTGGGAGAAAGGATATCTTCAAAAAAAAAATTCCGGGAGCTCTCTTGTGCGTGGGAAATCAAATTGGATGAAAGGAGGGCATGTGACCCCTTTTATAGTTTTTGACGGTTGCATTCCTGTAAGTTGTGGTTATGATACTTATGTAATTATCCGGAGACCGTAACCAATTTTTTGGTTATGAGCATGACTATTATCTTATATTTTATAATGTGTATATTTAAGACCTACCCCCCCCCCCCCGGTCGGGCCTCACTCTGGGATGGCTGAATCGGACTGATATTATGATCTTCCGGAAATACCCTCGGCAAATCGCGAAAACCTAAGTCCCCCGCTGCTCACAATCCCGCAACCTTCATTCTCCCCCAACCTCAGCACATCGCGTAATCCTCCGCCGCGAACCGCTCTCCTCCCTCTCTGTCCCGCTGCCTCTCTCTCTCGTTTCGCCCTTTCTCTCCCGATCTCTCTCTCGCTCACTCTTCTCAGCCCTTCCTCCGGCTTCTCCGGCGCTCCTCACGGCAAGCTCTTCTCAGGCGCTTCTCACGGCAAGCCCTCCGGCGCATCGATCTTCTCACGGCAAGCCCTCCGGCGCATCGATCTTCTAACGGCAAGAACTTCGGCGCCTCCCGTGCCCTAGCGCCTGACGCTGCTCCCGCTACCAGGTATCTTCTTCCGCCCCCTTGCCCCCCCTGCTCCTCCTCCTCCTCTTCTTCTTCTTCTTGGGGCATATGTTTGAGAAGTTTGTAGGTTTTCATTGGGCTTTGTTTTTATTGTAGTTGCAGATTTCCATCATTTGGTGAGACCAAAAATTACTTGACTAATTAATGCTCCTACTTAATTTCTAAGTAGGACTTGTGATCCGTTCAGTTTGAGGGCCTGGTTATTATTGCATGTAATATTCTATTGGAGTTTTTTCCGCATCAGTTTGTTATCACAAGCTTAATCTACTAATTCCAATTTTTCATCACTTGTGTTGATGTTGTAGTTTAAATTTCTTTTTTTAATTTCTCTGCAATTGAGAAAAGCATCTAGGAGTGCATCACTTCAATTCACATCAGAGTGAGAAAAGCATCTAGGAGTGCATCACTTCGATTCACATCAAAGATACAGCCTGAGCATATAACTTAAAGTAGGATTAGAATAAATTATGAATTCTTAATAACTGTAATCCTCCTCCTCTTCTTCTTCTTCTTTAATGCTTGAAGCTTGAAATTTTGTTTGCTAATAATACTAATTTGCATTTGGCAAGTCTTGTACCTGTAATTATGAATGAAAATTGAAAGTATGTAAGGTGTAATTTATTTATTGAGCTTGCTGCATATATGGACAACTAATTTAACTTTGTTGTTATATGATTATGGAAAAGTGGAAGTTTCTATTCCTTCAACCAGATTTCAGATCTGGTAATGAGTTATAGTTTGGTTGGGGATGTTACTCAAGTTTAAATGCTTGGATATGATTTTCGTCGATTAATGCTTGGAATGATTACCGTTTTATTTTCGGTTTTTTCTTCCTCTCGCCACTGACTTTGCCTGATCAATTCCAGATTGTCTGTCTGTTACTCATCATCGTCAATGAACGGTATCGAGCTTGTGCTGCGGGACATTGAGAAAACACAACGATCGGAGGAGACCCTCGTCCGTCGCTGTCCTGAAATTTTCCCGGAATCGATTCCGACCCAAACGCCACCATTCTATTCGTCAGCATTTGACCGCCCCACAAGTGAGCCGTGCGTTTGTGGCAAGCAATCCGGCACGTTGAACAAGATTCAGGAGGATTGGATCAAGGCCCAGCTGAAACTGATCGAGGATGGCATGCGCCCTCCTATCCGAATCGATCCACCCATGCCACTGTGGAGCAAACGTCCAGACCTGAGCGCGTATCTACTGAAACCGATGTTCGTGATCGATCCAGAACGGCAGTACGACGTCAACGTGACAGCGGGTGCATGCCCGTCTTGCAACAAAGTTGGCTTTCTTTTCCGCAAGCAATTCAGTGCCCCGCGAATCATCGATTGCATCGACACCACTTCATTTGTTCTCTGTGCTCGATATGTGTGCAGGAAGTCGCAGAGCTCAGGCGGCTGTGGTGCCACGTTCCATGTCATGGACGAGGCCAAAACCGAGAAGTTGATCCCGACGCCCATCGTCCTTAACTATCCCGTACAGCTGTTCGAACAGAGCGCGCACGATGCCAGTCTTATTCAAATGGCATACGACTTGTACACGTCCCGTTCCGGCAGTGCTGATGCTGCCAAGGTGATTCGTTGTGCCCGAACGACTCGATACATGAGTCAAGCCACTCTATATCGTGGTCACGTGTCGTGGTATTTGAAAATGCACGCTAGGGATGCCGCACTCTGGCAATCGTCGACGCCTCTGGATCCGACAGTGTTTCCCGATTTTTCGTCATTCTTTCAGCATTGCAATGGGTACAATGGTACTCTCGGTCCTGTAGAATCGACGCTGACAGGCCTGGTCAATGACTGCATTTCTCGCCAACTCCCGTTCTTCAACCGAATGGAAGGCGCCATCACCGGGACTCATCTCTCGGCCGACCATCATCACAACGTGCCGGGACGCATGAAATTAACGGATGAGTTCAACGGCAGGAAATTCGCCCCGGTTGCTGGATTGCACTCCGTCATGAACGAGCGCTAACAAATCCTCTCCCATCAATTCACAAGCACGACGGGCAATGCCGAACGTCGATCTGTTAGCCGGGGTTTGCTGAGACGGTACAACGCTTATAGTATTGATACTTTGATGCTCATCATGTACCTGGACAAGTGTTGCGATGATCGGGAATGGCTGGAGGAGTTCGAGAACATCATTGTTCTTCTCGACAATCACCACCTGATCACAAGGTACCGGGACAATTCGAACAGCACGGATCGTGCTCGGCATGAACAATTCATGTCTGCCGTGGCCGAAATCATTGTTGGCACTGGACAAGCTCCGATGCGGGAATGCTCCATCATTGAGGCTGAATTGGATGCACTGTTGGATCGCATTAAAAAGTGGGAAATCGAGAATGATGTGCCCCCGTCCAAGCCCATCGTGACGAGCAAACTTCTCGCTTGCCACGAGACACAGAAAAAACACATCAGAAATTGCTTAACGCCGCCCGCATCCGCGTTGACTACCGTCGTGGATCGCTTCTTTCGTTCGAGTCTGCGCCGTGGATCGGGGAAGAATGAAAACTTGTGGCGTCATGGACGAGCTATTTGCCCGAAGACCATATCCTTGGAAGGAGGGAACTTGCTGCTCCATGTCGTTGTCGCTCAAATCAACTTTAGAGGCGAACTCCAATTTGATCCTCGCTGGGCATATTTGCCAATCTCTGGGATGCATATCATTCTCACTCAATATGTCGCACTGTTTCCGACTGATCGCATCACTCCCACGCCTACGTCTCTGTCGACAATGTTTCACTTATTGCCTCTCTCGATTGAAGATTGTGACGACGAATTTGGATTGACGACAGCGTTTGGACAATCCCTTCCTCAACTGCCCGAAATTCCTGGTGGGCAACTGAAATCGCTTGGAGTGATTGCGGAATCAATCGCTGATAATGCAATTTGGTCGAGTCATACGTTCGATGCGATTGTGCACGATGCCCTTGATGTTGCCGCTGCTATTGTCGAGCGAGCTCACGATTATCATCGCATCGTTGAAGAAGACAATGCTGCACCGCGGGACGATGATGATCCGAACCATGTCGACGACGCTGATCCTTTGATTGGCTCCGAATTTGGCGTCAAATTCAGCAACACTCCTCATTCCATTCAGTCCAATCGGAAGCGCCGCAAGCCAGGTCCAACATCGCATGAGTGCAGCTCTTCATCGAGTCACCATAAAAAACCTCGCAGACTCAATGCATCGGGCAATGAACGTCAGTCGGCATTACAAGGGCTTAATCTATGGGAAGCTATCATGAGCACTTCACCAATGATCAACCCCTTGGAGCATCGCTTGCTCCGAACGATTGCTATAAAATTTCTTTTGCCTGATGAACTCCAGGATCTGAAGGATTTCCCTATTGAATCTTTGCATCTTCCGCAATTGCACCGAATCTGGTCTATTCTAGTCTCGGCTCTGCGTACCACCAATTTCCCTTTCAAACGATTCATTCGGCCGAAATCAGAACAAGTCCTAAAGCAGCACTTGGAGGATATGGTTGCCCAGGCCCGATTCAGATTGCCCATTCAAAGAGCAGCGCCCAAACGCAGCATCATTATTGCCCTAAGTCAAGCCGCATCAGTGATAGCTCCATTGCGATCGTCCCCTGTTGCCAGTTTCAACATTGTGCAGTTGGAAGAGACTGTGACAACGACTACAACTCGAATTGTCACCTTGGCAACCAGCGCCAATCAAAGTTCAAGTCAACCTCATGCATCGGATCTGCAATCTACGCCCGAACAAGTCATTGAAGGGTCATCGGACAATATCATTGATCAACTGGTTCAACAAGAGATTGATGTCGGGCATGCCAGCAACATTCATTGGACCAAAGTGGTCGCCCCCGCGTACGCCCGCATTGCTTCCCGTCGTGATGATCTACTCGAGATGACCCATAAGGAGATCCAGAATCGTTGGGAGTATCTTGCACGACTCAAGAAGCGTGTGCTATCAACCACATCATCACGACCAGGTTGTCATTCTCGTTTGCAATCATATTCCGAGGTGGCCGACCAGCACGACGATCTAGGCTCCCTAAATATTCCTCCATCGCTGCCGGCCGAACCATCAGTGTCAGCCGCATCTCCGACCACCCGGAATTCAAATCAACCGGTCTCTTCTACAGTCATCACGATGGCGGAGGAACCTGCTATGGCCAACACGTCTGCTGTCAGCGAGATTGTTTTGCGACCACTATTCATGGTCGATCATCAGTTGTCTAATTTGGATCAGATATTGGCGGCCAGCGTCCCCGCCCCATCTGCAGGGGAGCCGGTTTCCCAAGTGGAGAAGGAACTGCTCAATTACTTGTTGACCAGTACAGCAGAGCGCTCCCACGTGAAATCGGCGACTGGTGATCAAACGTCTTGGAAGAGTCTAGCCAAGCATTTCTTGTACTGGGCGCGAGTCGTGCGGGTATTGGGGATGAACCAGTTTCGGGCCCGATCAGATGGGCAGCTCAAGCAAAAGGTCAAGGATGATAACAAGAAAAAGAGCTGCTAGCAGGTTGACAATATTTGGCTTTTTGTTTCATTTTCATCTTTAAAAAACTCCTCAATTATTGAAATTTTCCTTCTTTTAATCTCACTAGGCTTGTTGAGGTGGCTCAAGTTTGAGAAGATCATACTTCAGAACAACAATTGAGGTAATTATTTACTTTTTTCAAGTTTTTAAAATGCTCAAATTATAATTCTTAATAGATCCATTGTTGTAGGGGATACTTAACATCCAATATTTGGTTCTGAGTGATATGCTGCTTGTAAATTATGGTTATATCATCTTTGTGCTTGTTCACATTCCTACCTAATCTTGGCATCAACCGTATCTTCATATTGGGTTCAAGTAATGAAGGACCATTTTTTTTAATGTAGAACAAAACTCAAATAAAAATCAATGCTTATGTAGTCAAAGGAATACTCCGCCTTCCTTCTCGGCGACAACTCAAATTTGAAGACCTGGACCCATTCACCATCTTGGATTTGAAACGGGGTAGCAGGTGGCTTGAGCAACAAAGCAGTTTGCAACTGTTGATAGTCTTAACTTCAGACTATCGCACACCTCCGGGAAGATGTTATGCATAAAACAATTGTGGTCACGCGGAGTGGGTTTTAGATTTAGATTCAGTTTTAGATTGCAGCATTAGGCCATCACCCAGTTAGGCTATTTTTAACCATTTATGAAAAACAAAAGTAATAACTTAGATTTGGTAACTTCTTTTGGAAGCAATTATGAATATAATTCGGATTTCTTCAGCATTCCTCTAACTGCCAAACTATACCTATTTTCTTTTGGCCATGCTTCGCTGCAACAGTATGATTTTCGAGAAGATCAGCTGCGTCGAACCCTAAATTCATCTCTCCTCCTCTCTCTGTTGTCGACGCATCGAGCTCCACAACAACGTGCATGCACGCCGAACCCTAAATCCATCTCTCATCCTCTCTCTGTTGTCTGCGCATCGAGCTTCGCAGCAGCGTGCAGGCACGAGGAATTGTTGCAATACTGTTAGAAGATCGGCGACGCGGCCAGGATCATTCGATCACAAGTAGATTGTAACTGATTGCTGGGAACTTATGTTGGTGTGATTTGCATGGGGAAAGGATGTCGGAGCTTCGAAGTGGAGCTAGGCAAGCTCGGTTGAAGGCAAAGAAAATTGAAGGTATCCCAAGTCAACCCCAGCACTTTGATCAAGCTATAAATTGGGTTTTGCCTTTTCCAAATAGAACATGAAGGAGAACTGGAGGAAGGGGAAGGGGCTCCAATGCTGCAGCAGTAATCAAGGGGCTTCAACTGCACCTTTCAGGCCGGAACTTGGCTGATTACAAGATGCTTTCCAGGACCCAGCCATTGAAATATGCACTTCAACATTCTGAATCTCTTCTTTCACTCATTTTGCATTACAATGAATCAATGATGTTTGATTTCCTGGACAAAAATCTTCAGAATTTAATTTCCTATTTTCAGTTAATATTTGTCTTCACATATGATTTTGTATTTCCTTCAAGTTTAAGGATGGATACACATTGAGTAAATTTTGGATTTGATGCACATTTGAGGATGTTTTCTTTAATTTTGACATGGTTTGTTGTCATGGTAGTGTTTGATGATGACTTCTTCGTTATTTAAGCATTTTTTTGCACATGTGATCGGTATATGATGAATTATTCTGCTTCCCCTTCAGGAACTAGTGCTCAAGATGAGTGAACTGTTGAGCAAACTTTTTTTTCATGTAGATTGATGCATTTTATAATCATATTTCTCTTATTGATAAATTAGTATTTATTTAGATATAGATCAAGATTTCCATGAGCACAAGGTCCAATAATCACTTGGTATCTAAATGATTGTACAAAGGCCAACATTAATATTAAAAAAAAATTAGTAAAAATCATTTCTTTAGATGTTAAAAAAATGTGATTTATAGAGTATAACACATCATACGCATGGCGCATACCCAACACATACAATTTTTAAAAACAAAGTCTTTTTTTGGATTAGAGGTGATTCAATCCAAGCTCAATAAATGGAAATAAGAACAAACATTATGTTATTGTAATATTGTCAAAACTTGATATTTTAACTATTATTATTATGTAAAATTATGGATAGTCATCTGAACTGAAGATTCATGTTTAATATGTTGTGAATCCACGAAATATGCACTCGTTGATGAGACGGCGAGCAACGAGCTATCACGGCGCCAAAATTTGCCATATTTGATTGGATGAGAGGGGCACAATCATGGGTGTAGCCAGTATAGGTCCAGGGGGGGCACGTGCCCCCCTGAATTTTCGCGGATTTCACCCAGGCGCACAAGATTTTGCTTTTTACTTTCCGCCATTCTACCCTAACCTAGCCATCAGACCGCTGCTCCCTATCCCACATTCCAGCGGCTGCTCCTTCACCCGTGCCCCCCCCCCTGATTTTTCGCAGAGTTCCCAGCCGGCGCCCTGATTTTTCGCGGAGCTCACAGCCACAGCCGGCGGTATTCACCCAGGCGCGGTATTTGGGATCTTCTTCTTCTTCTGATTTGGTTTCTTCTTGCTGGATTTGGTTCTGATTTGGTTCTTTTTGCTGGATTTGGTTCTGATTTGGTTTCTTCTGTCTGGATTTGGTTCTGATTTGGTTTCTTTTTGCTGGATTTGGTTCTTCTTCTTCTTCTTCTTTCAATTTTTTTTAGATTTGCTTTCTATTGGATTAGATTTGCTTTCACATTTGAATAAATCACAAAAAAAATTTTTATCCAGAAACTGCGAGCACAATCTGATGTTAGTGTCATGTACTGTGAATTCATTGTTTGTTGGTGACTTTTTTGTTTGCAATTTGCTGGAGATTGTTGTTAGTTTTAGAGACTTTTTGAAATTTGTATTCACATAAAACATTTTAGATTAATATGAAGTGTAGAGTTGGGTAGAAGTTTCTTGGCAGTTCTAGTGTATAGAATATTCTACAATGATTTGATTGTTTCATGAGTCTTGTAAGTTGATTTAAGAGTACAGAAGATTTCAAGAATATTGTGTGATGTATAAAAACACAACTCCCATTTGTAAATCATACAACCCAAATTTCAGGAATATTGTTATACATATTTATATATTATTGTTGTAAAATAGTGCCCCACTCAAGCAAAATTCTGGCTACGCCCCTGGGCACAATAATGGAAACATAGAATTATGGGTAAAGAAATTGTCAGACGACCTTAAATATAATGTTACTTATTCAAATCTTCCTTCGGATTAAACATAATTACATGTTGCACCACTCAATATTTTGAAATTATAAATACCTCCCCTGTAAGTTTATATTTTATAATATGCATGTATAACCCCCTCTCTTTCTCCCTCTCCCCCCTTTTCTTCTCATCCCCCTCATACCAGAGTGGAACCCGGCGGCGCCCCCCCACCCCCCGACCCCCTCATAATGAGTGGTTACGCCAAGGTGGTGACACGGTGGTTACGTTGCGGTACGTTGAACGGGGGACCGATCGGGGGAGAGCCGGTCGACTAGGATCTGGCCACCAGGATCGGTCGGGCGGTCTTCCACCCGCCCCCATAGGCAAGTAGGCGACCAGGGTCGGTTGGTGAGGGTCGGTCGCGCGGTGGTGGCCGGCCGAGGGGCCGACCGCACAATGGTGACCGGTCGGAGGAGTGCCCGCGGAGGCCTGCCGGGAGCCCAGCGGGGTGTGGCCACACGACCACACTACCGTGTGGCGGAGGCCGACCGTGATGCCTCACGGCCCCCATGCACGCAGTTGTGCTGTCGCATGGCCAGAGGGCTGCTCTGGGCTCACGGCCAAGTGGCCAGAGGGCTGTGCGGCTGTTGGTTCTATTGGCTCCTACCCGATTCAAATAAACCGAGCCACTTTTAATATATATATACACACACACACACACAAGCATGCAGAGCATGCTTTGTATATATATATATATATTATATTATATATATTATAATATATATATAAATTAATGAAAGCATGTTCCGCATGCTTTCATTAATCTATATATATATTTTTATATATATATGATGGATTTAGAAAAACGACAAGTGATAGCCCCGTCTGTGTGGAGTAAGCCGTCCCCCCCCCCTCTCTCTCCTCTCTCTCGCGCTCGTTGAGAGAGGTGTTGCCGTCGGGCTTGGTGGAGTTTCTCGCCGGCGTTGCACTGGACCTTCTAGGGAGTGGAGAGACGCGGTGTCGACGGCGTGCGCGTGTGCAGTTAGCCTCGACGGAGGTTTCTCTCCGGTGGAGGCGTCGTTCTCCGGTGGTGGTGGTTGCGGTTGAACGTCGGACCTCGACGTTGAAGGTTCGGTGAACCTAGTGCGTCCGCTGTGCTAGCGGATTGCAATCAAGATTTTCCTCTCCCGCGGACCGAGCGTGTCCGGCTTCTCCGCGGCGTTTCTGTATCGGACGTTGATCGTTATTTTGATAATCTTGTTATAAAATATTGATGCTATTTTTCTTGTATTTTTGACTGTCCTGGGGAATTCTAGATCTCATTTCCTAACAAGTGGTATCAGAGGCCAGGTTCGGTAGACGACCGTGATTGGACGTTCTAGGAAGGGTTTGACTGCGGTGGTGAACAACTAGGTCCTCTTCCCACTTTTTCAGATCCGACCTTTGAACAAATCAGGTCTTCTAGTTTGTCGGGGACATCCATGGTAGGAAAGAACGCAATTTTGGACAGATTTTTCGTAGAGAAGTTCGATGGCAGTGAGAATTTTAGCCTATGGCAGATTCGAGTTAAGGATATGTTGGTTCAACAAGGTTTGATTCGAGTCTTGCGGAGGCGCGACAAAATAACCACGACAGTAAAAGATGAGGAATTGAAGGATCTTGATGAAAAAGCCACGAGCACAATCAGGATGTGTGTTGTTGATCAGGTGCTCTTCAACATCGAGACTGAAGAGACGGCAATCGAGCTTTGGGAGAAGCTGGAGCGACTGTACTTGGCAAAATCCGTGACGACAAGATTGTTGCTGAAGCAGCACCTCTATGCGCTGAAGATGCAGGAAGGTGGCAACCTGCAGGAACACTTCAATGTATTCAACGGTCTTCTGAGCCAATTGCATGTGGTTGGCTCGAAAGTAGAGGAAGAAGACAAAGCCCTCTTGCTTCTTACCTCGCTCCCAGCATCATACAAGCACATGGTGACTACGCTCCTGTATGGGAAGGATACGGTGGGGCTGGAAGAAGTCACGTCGGCGCTGTTATCCAGTCAGATGTTAAAGGACCCCACTCCTAGGGGTGACCAAATCTTGGTAGCGCATGAACGCGGGAGGAGTTTTAACAAAGGATCGAGCAGTGCACGAGCTCGGTCGGCATCTAAGAAGGCAGTGACGTGTTACCACTGCAGACAGGTTGGTCATATTAGGAGAAATTTTCCGCAGCATGCAGGAAGTTCTGGAACTTCGAAGGATGTCCAAGATGTGGGCATGGTGACACTCGACCTGGAAGGAGATGACGAATTTTATTGCGTCACTGAGAGTCAGAATGACTCTGATAGCTGGATTTTGGATTCTGGTGCCTCGCAGCACATTTGCTCAGACGTGGCGATGTTGAGTTCTCTGGAGGTGACGACTGGGTCGGTCTTTCTTGGTGACGGCTTAGTATGTGAAGTCGCGGGGAAAGGGACTGTGGACATTCTGACGCATGACGGAGCAATGCGCAGGCTTGAGCGGGTACACCTGGTACCTAAGTTGCGCAGGAATCTGATTTCGTTGGGTAGATTGGATTCCAGTGGTTGCAGTTTTGCAGCGAGAGATGGAGTTCTGATGGTGAGGCGAGGGCGCACCGTGCTCATGCGAGCTTTGCAGCACGGTAGTCTGTACCTGCTGATGGGGACCACGATGTGAGGTGGTGAGCCCATGTTTTCTGCGGCCGACAGAGGTGATAGTCGCGGTGGTGCAGTGGATCGCCTTCCAGGGACTCGGGTTCGACGAGTCAGTTTTTGTGATCCGGTTGCGACGACGTTCAGAGGTTGAGCCGAGCAGGGATGAGTCGACTGGAGCAGGTCGGCTGACGCCTCAAATCGTTGAGGTGGTGCTTCGCGCAGTTGTGTGCTTCGTGCAGGTGGTGGTAGTGGAACTAGAGTATGAGCCAAAGTGGTGTTTGTTGGTTCTATTGGCTCCTACCTGATTCAAGTGAACCGGGTCACTTTTAATATATATATATATATATATATATATATATATATATATATATATATATATATATATAAATACAAGTGACAGGCACAGGCCTTCGGCCCTGGGGGCAATCGGCGGGGGTGCGACAATCGGCGGGGTGCGACATTCGGCGGGGTGCGACATTCGCCGGGATGTGACATTCGTCGATGGTGCGACATTTGTCGTGGGGACGACATTTGTCGTGGGTGGGGATGACATTTGTCGTGGGCGCAACATTTGTCGTGGGCAGCAACATTTGTCGTGGACAGTACCTGCCCCCATGGCCTTGCGCGACAGTACCCGACCGACGACGGCGGGCACCGCCCGCTCCCGACGGGCTCCACTCCACCCGCAACATATACATATGAGTACTCAAAATGACCGTAAAAAAATATATATCAAGAATACAATTTTTATTTTGTAAAACAAATTATATTTTAACGTTAAAACATTAATTTTTCTCTTGTAATTCCTAGCTACAGACAATAGGTTTAGGGTATCTAGTGTTTTTATTTTTTGTATTTTAATATTGTAAAATTGTGTAATTACCTAAAAGGATATTGACTTTATAATATACTAATATAAAGTTTGGTATAATTGTGTAATTATGAATACAACTATAAGAACAATATAGGGACATCAGGCAATGTTTCACCAAAGAGTAGTTTTCGCATATTAGTACATATATATATCTTATTATATAAATCAATATAGGTATTTGGAGGCACACCATAGACCAAATAAGAGTCATTGGATCATGAGAGAGAGCATGAGATGGGGAGAGAGAGGGAGAGAGAGAGGGGAGGAGAGAGAGGGAGAGAGAGGGAGAGAGAAAGGGAGAGAGATGGGGGAAGGGAGAGGAGAAAGGGGGCGGAGAGAGAGGAGGAAGAGAGAAATGGAGAGAGATGAGTGAGGGAGAGAAAGAAGAGAGAGAGATTGCGTGAAATTAATATTTTTACGACAAAACGTAATTTTTTTTTATAAAATAAAAATTGTAATATTGATTTACACTTTTTTACGGTCATTTTGAGTACTCATATGTATATATTGCGGGAACTGCCCGTCTTGATATGGGTGCATCCCGCTTTGATGCGGGCGCATCCCGCTTTGATGTGGGTGCGGCCTGCAACGACGCATCGAACATGGGAGAAGCCCGTTCGGAGGCGGGCGAAGCCCGCCTAGATGCGGCCGAAGGCCGCCCGAGAGCATCGAGCACGGGCGTAGCCCGTGCGAAGATGCTCGTAGACACACACACACACACACACACACACACACACACACACACAAGCATGTGAAGCATGCTTTGTACATATATATTATATATATATATATATAAATTAATGAAAGCATGCTTTCATTAATCTATATATATATTTATAAATTAATGAAAGCATGCTTTCATTAATCTATATATATATTTATATATATATATGATGGATTTAGACAAACGGCAAGTGATAGCCCCGCCTGTGTGGAGTAAGCTGTCCCCCTCTCTCTCTCCTCTCTCGCTCGCTCGTTGAGAGAGGTGTTGCCGTCGGGCTTGGTGGAGTTTCTCGCCGGCGTTGCAGTGGACCTTCTAGGGAGTAGAGAGACGCGGTGTCGACGGCGTGCGCGTGTGCAGTTAGCCTCGACGAAGGTTTCTCTCCGGTGGCGGCGTCGTTCTCCGGTGGTGGTGGTTGCGGTTGAACGTCGGACCTCGATGTTGAAAGTTCGGTGAACCTAGTGCGTCCGCTGTGCTAGCGGATTGCAGCCAAGATTGTCCTCTCTCCCGCGGACCGAGCGTGTCCGGCTTCTCCGCGGCGTTTCTGTATCGGACGTTGATCGTTATTTTGATAATCTTGTTATAAAATATTGACGCTATTTTTTTTGTATTTTTGACTGTCCTGAAAAATTCTATATCTCATTTCCTAACAGCGGCTGTGGCGACGACCTGCCGGAAGGCCAGTCGCGGTGGCCTGCGATGGCTGAGCTGCACTCAAAGTTACTGCCCGTCAGAAACTTGCATGGAGTGAAATTTTAAACAGGCTTTCCATTTAGCAAATTGTGTTTAGCTTTTAGCAAATAATACCTCATATTTTCAAATCCATATATATTTTATATTAGCAAATAAAAAAACTTTTTTTTTTCGTCCCTCCCAGCAGTACTCAACGAAATGCGTGATGTGCACCACGAAGGGTTGGACTTGGAAGCTGTAGAAGGCATTTAGGTTCCGTTTGGCGCGGTGGCGGCGGCCGTATATTTTTGGGCTAAACCGTCATTTGTTGAGAATCACCAAATAACCATCATCCATTTAAACATAAAATTGAATGAAGTTTCTTAAACGAGCGTCAACGAATAACAACTTAGCTCTCCTGTTCATGACCGTCACCAAGGGCAGATTCATGATTCGAAGTAAGGGGGGACCCAAAAAAATTGTGAATAAAAATATAATAAGCAAAAAAAATTCTAATTTGAAATTTTAACATTAACAATAAAAGAAAAATTATAATATGTATATTATCTTATTTTAGTTGTGCACGCCGTTTTTTCAACTCATAGAATTCATCAACGATCACATCTTTCTCGATCTTCTCTGTTATTTCTCATTCTATGTAGAGAATCATACAATTTGACAGAAATTCATCCTCCATTTTGTTGTGCAGTCTTGTTTTAATAAGCTTCATAGCAGAAAATGATCGTTCTGTAGTCGCTGTTGACACCGAAAGTGTCAAAATTAGCCGAATTAGCTTGTCAAAATTAGCCGAATTAGTTTGTTAACCGGCGGCCACTGCAGGGAAGAGCTCTTCCTAAGAGACTCTCAGCGAGCACTAGCAAAAAGGGGAGAGGGAGACGACTCAGACAAGAGAAGTGAGAGAGACGAACTCTTTCTGTCTAGGAGAGACAAATTAAATCTGAAAATAAGTTTACATGAGTTATTAACTGTAAATATATATATATATATATATATATATATATATATATATATATATATATATATCTCTACCACTATAATAGAAATATCAAAGACATGAATTTAAAATTCGTTGGAGTGATTTGGGCCGTCCGATCTGAATTCATTTTGCAGCAGCCGTCTGATCAAACACACCCTCTCTCTTCACTTTTTACTAGGGCTCCTAAACCTACTACTAGGGGGCCCTAAACCTACGTAAAATTATTCCAAGCTCGGGTTAACCGCTACCAGCCCCAAAAACCAGCCCGATAACAATACGGTTCAAGCCCGCTAGAAGACAAAGCGGACCCAAGAACAGCAAGCCAGCCCGCCCGCAAGTCAGCCAGCCGACTTTGTTTCTAACAATTAATGCAGAAAATTTAATATATACCCGAAAAAAGACACTGAACGGGCGGTGTGGGACTAAAATAGGCGGGTGCACTGTTCACCCGCCAGTTTTAGTCCCACACTGCCCGTTCAGTGTAATTTTTCGGATATATATTGAAAATTCCGCAGTTATTGATTGAACAATTGGGCTGCTGGCTTGCGGGCGGGCTGGCTGGCTTGCAGTTTATCACGGGGGGCTTGCGGGTTGGGTTTTTCGCGGGCTGCCGGCTTGCGGGTCCGCTGGCTGGCTTACAGGCGGGTTGCCTTGCTGTTTTTGCGGGCTGGGCTTGCGGGTTTTTCTCGAGCTGGCCGGCTTGCGGGTCCGCCGTTTGTTTTAATAATTATATAATTTTTTTATTAAGCCCCCCTCTGGATCCGTCACTGATCGCCACCACCATGCCAAACCAAGTCTTAGTTTAACATCTATACTAATATAAGCGGAAACGTTGGATTGCTACAGTGTCAGGAGTCTGTTACTTTTGATCTCCCGAAAATACCCTCTGTCAGTGATGTTTTTTATTAAAGAAAAAAAAGACCGCACCGCCGCCGCCGCCGGAGCTGGTGTTGGCCTGACCGGACCCCACCGAATAGGTCGCCGGACAACGGCGACCCCGGCGGGGATAGGTCGGAGGCGAACCGGCAGGGCCACCGTCGGCAGTGGCCCTGTTGGTGAGTCCCAGATTTGGGGTTCACGGGCAGGGCGGTTCGCCTCCAACAAACGCCGTCGGGGTCGCCTGCGTCCGACGGTTGGTCTGCCCCCCTCTTCCTCCTCCTCCTCTTCTCGTGCACTCCTCATCCCCCGCCCGATTTAATTTCCTATTCTGAACTATATATATAAGTGATAAGTTTTATTTATATTATATTATATTATATTCTGTTATTATATATTATTCTATCATATTATTATATTGCAAATTATATTTATATTATTATATTTTTTATTTTAATTTTATTTAATACGAGTTTTTTCGCACGGGCTACGCCCATGCTTGAAGCTCTCGGACGGCCTTCGGCCGCATCTAGGCGGGTTTCGCCCGTCTCCACACGGGCTATGCTAAGATCGCTCGACACAAAACAGATCTTGACGTCGAGATCACTCGACTTTAAGCAATTATACATGACGTCAGATAGCCAACAACACTCAAAAATCTTGGCTAAACACAATGTGTTTGTCAAATTGCACATTGATTTATCAACCTTTCGTTTCAAAAATGTTGGCATGAATGTCACAAAACCTTGCAAGATTGAATTTAAAATATTTTTTAGCGATTTTGGCAGGGTTCCCTTAGTGCATATCCACACCATCATGTTTGGGGTGTGGCTAGCGGCGAAACCGCCAAGGGCATAACCGCCCTGGGGCAAAACCGCCCGGGGCAGAGCCACCAAAAATGAGTGGCCTCCCAACCTTCGTCGCAGCTCCTGATAGGGTCGGCCTGTTATTCGCCTAGGGGCGGGAAGCAACATGGCCGCCCGCCCCTCGTCGTCCCCCCGCAGTGGGAGAAGGGCTGCCCGGGTTAGGCGGTCCTCTGGTCGCCCAACTTGGGCGGCATGTTCTTTGTCAAGGACGGGCGACAACATGGTCGCCCGCCCCTCGCCGCCCCCCGCAGTGGGGGCAAGGAAGCACAGGTCGGTCGACCCACTGGTTGCCCGACCTGGACGACATATTCTTCGCCCAGGGAGGGCGACAACATGGCCACCCACCCCTTGTTAGTCCCCCCGTAGCGGGGGCAAGGCCGCCTAGGTTAGGCAGCCCTCTGGTCACCCCTCCTGGGCGGCCTCTTTTCCGCCTTAGGAGGGCGACAACATGGCTGCTTGCCCCCTCGTCGGCATCCCCTGCATGGGGCGCAACCGCCCGACCTTGGTCAGGGCTGCCTTGCCCCGGCCATCGGCCTCCCCTGGCCACCGGCCGCCAGCCACCTCTGGAAACCAGCCTCGCCGGACCGCCCCTCCCCTCGCTAGGGGGGCGGTTATTTTTTTGTTGGGGGTTAATGTAACGACCCCATCCGTTAAATGACGTATAGTAGAAGGTCCGGCCGGGGCCCCACACTATATGCCACAAACAGACGGTGAGGTCACAGGATTTTACCAAACCAAAAACGAATCCTAACTCAGAGCATTCTAGCGGAAGCTTTAAGTAGTACTTTGAACCCTCAACCGGAATGTCCAATATATATAAAACCACCTTTATATATAAATATCACGGAATGTACACAACCACAAGAGTTTGGCCTTAAGGCCTTACAGTTTCTCTGAACATACATCATGATTTACAAACCTCGGCGCGCAGGCCGGCCATACATGAGTAAAAAGAGAAAACAAAACAACGCCATTCGCTGAGCCTTCAAGGGCTAGCCGCAGCAGCAGCAGCAACAGCAGTAGGGCTCGCCAGCCCATCACTTACCACTTGGCTCTCCAGCACCTGCACGGGAACAATCCACCCAACCGGTGGCAAACAATGCAACGGTCAGCATTCAGCTGACCCAATTATAACCATCCTACCCCTTTCTCGGGGCATGAGCATTCTTTCCCTGCAAGCATGGCATCATCAAATAGCAATTATGCGCGCGCAGGCACATTCAAGCCATCACAACTATCGGCCACACGGCCCGACAGTCCGTGCACTCAGGGCACATTCTCGGTGTACCGGAATACCAGGGTCAACACCACCGTCTACACGGTATTTGAGCATTCTAGTCTTTCCGGCGCGCGGGCCTAAGACTCTCATTAGGCGCTCCAACAAAACCTAAACCAGGCTTCCAAGTCGGACGGACCTAACGCAGGTACGGATCAGCCACCCCCCGTTGCTCAAGTCGCCGAGCCACCTCGAATACGGAAGTATCCATGGCTTTTTATAGGCGCGGGTCGGTTTCACCTTTCCTGTTCGGCAATCTGCCTTTTCATCGAGTTGCAGCCCAACGGCTCAACCACTCACAACGTGGCAACGCACGGCCACAAGAGTTGCCGCCAACCCTCTTCATTTCCTGGACATCGTCCAGTACTTCCTGCCGCACCAAGCAACAGGTAGGAACAAGGCATCACAAGCCAGAGGCATCACAAGCCATTATCACGGAGCCTTCTCCGATATGCAAACAAGCATCACCAATCCAGACCATGTCCAGATGGGCTTCACACAGCATGCCTAGAGCCGTACTCCAATTCCGGCCTTTAACAAGGGGGACTTCACATATCTACCCCAAGGGACACCACAACCCACCGCACACTCGCGGGGAAGGGTTTTCCCTATGAAATGCAGAAAAGAAGGACTTCACATGTCCAAGGAGGGAGATCGTTACCCTTGTCGATCTCTTCGGTGCCATCGAAAACTAGCCGGTGAGAAAGAACCGCAGCAGCCTTGCCTTCACAACGCCGGCTTCGGATCACGAATCGAACCACGGGAGCTCCGCCGGTGGCTTGCTCTCCTCCTCCTTCTTCCTCTCTTCCTCTCTCTTCCTTAAGCACAAATGAAGAATGAATCTTCATCCTTCTCTCACGACTTAATCCAGCCCAAGAAACCACCTGAGCCTTTGGATCAAAAGAGAGGAAACTGAACGGCCAAGATTTTCCCAAAACTTCACTTTTTGGCCGACACGGCCTGTGACACGCCCGTGTCATAGGCCGTGTACCCCTTAAGCGGTACACACAGTTTGAACCGACTGCACAACACGGGCCCTCGACACGCCCGTGTCGAACCTGACACGCCCGTGTCAAACCTGAGACACGCCCGTATCTCCTGCTCCATCGAGCTGCAACCAGTACACGGGTCGGAACACGGCATCTGACACGCCCGTGTCCAGTCTGACACGCCCGTGTTCCAGGCCGTGTTCAAGGCCGTGTACTAATCTGACTCGAACAGGCCAATTTCGAAAAATAATTCGAACACGCCCTGGGACACGCCCGTGTCGAAGGCCGTGTCCCAGGCTCGACGCTCGTCGACTAGCAAACGTCGACTAGCCTGAACACGCCCTGGGACACGCCCGTGTCCCAGGCCGTGTACACCCGACACGCCCTGGGACACGCCCGTGTCCCAGGCCGTGTAACCTGACCTGCTACTCAAACTTCAAGTTGAGTCTTTTGGGTCTTTTTTTGGGGTGTTACAACCCTCTCCCCCTTAACAAAATTTCGTCCCGAAATTTGCACGGTAAGGAAACAAAACCAGCAATGCTATAACCATGTTATAACAAAAAGTACACGGTCTACAGTTTATACAAATAACTCGGGAAACTCAGCTCGCATGGTCTGCTCTCGCTCCCATGTTAGCTCTTCACGGCCACAATTGTCCCATCGGACCTTGACCATCCCGATCACTTTGTTCCGCAACTGTTTCTCGGCTCGATCCTCGATCCGAATGGGTCTAACCCTCGTCGTTAGCCCATACTCGACCGGTACCCGATCAGCCTCCACGACTTGAGCTGGATCCTTTACCGCCTTACGAAGGACTGAGATGTGAAACACATCATGTAATCCACCCAAGTCCGCTGAAAGTGCTAGTCGATAAGCAGCTTCCCCAACTCGCTCCACCACCTCAAATGGACCAAGATACCTCGGACTTAGCTTTTTCAAACGCCGAATCCTGGACACACCTTTGAAGGGTTTGATCTTCAAATATACCCAATCACCCACCGCGAACTCCACGTTCCGATGTTTGGCATTGTAGTACTTTGCTTGACGATCTTGGGCTATCAATAGCCTCTCCCGAATAGAGCGTATGAGCGAAGTAGCTTCTTCGACTTCCTTTTTCCCATTCAGCTTCGATTCGCCTGCTTCTGCCCAAGCTAAGGGTGTACGGCATTTCCGACCATACAACGCTTCGAATGGTGCCATACCAATACTCGCTTGGTAGCTATTATTATAGGCAAATTCGACAAGGAATATGTAATCTTCCCATCTCTTACCAAAGTCTAGGGCGCACATGCGGAGCATATCCTCCATCGTCCTGTTGGTTCGTTCAGTCTGGCCATCCGTTTGGGGATGAAAGGCCGTACTAAACGCCAATTTTGTACCCAACATTTGATGAACGAGCCGCCAATCATTCGATGTGAACCGTCCATCACGGTCACTAACGATGCTCCGAGGAACACCGTGCAGTCGAACAACTTGCTCCACATAAAGCTTGGCCAATGTTTCCACTGAATCGTCTCTTCTGTTTGGAAGGAAGTGCGCCACTTTCGTCAACCGGTCCACAATCACCCAGATTGAATCATGACCGCGTTGAGATCTCGGCAATCCGTGCACGAAATCCATCGAAATATCATCGAACTTCCACTCCGGAATAGGTAACGACTTCAGAAACCCGCCAGGCTTCTGGCATTCTGCTTTCACCAACGCACAGGTAGTGCATTCAGCCACATAACGAGCCACATCTTTCTTGAGTCCGGGCCACCAGAACAGCTTTTTCATATCCCTGTACATCTTTGTGCTCCCTGGGTGAACTGAGTACTTTGCAAAGTGAGCTTCATACATCAACTCTTCCCTCAGTTTACCCACACTTGGGACGCACACTCGACCATTTCTCCTTAACAACCCGTTATCCCAAGAGAATTGGTCATCCGGCCCATCTTTAGCATAGCGCTGGAGACTTTCATCAAGCTCCGTTGCTCGTCGAACTCGGTCCGCAAGGTCATATTGCACCTCCGTCCAGTTCAAACATGCATCGGTTGACGCACCCTTGTCAACACACGATATCTCCATTGCTTCCAATTCTTGGATCAAACGCTGATCATGCCTCTGCAACCAGCTTGCCCGTACCGGAGTCTTTCGACTCAAAGCATCAGCGACCACATTTCCCTTCCCGGGAGTATAATGAATCTCGAAGGTGTAGTCCCCGAGGAACTCCATCCATCTTCGTTGTCGCATATTCAGATCCTTCTGATCCAACAAATACTTTAGGCTCTTGTGATCCGTATAGATATCCACCTTCACGCCATATAGATAGTGCCGCCACAACTTGAGCGCAAAGATTACCGCCGCCAACTCCAAATCATGGACGGGGTAATTCCGCTCATGCACTTTCAACTGACGCGAGCCATAAGCAATCACTTTACCAAACTGCAAAAGAACGCAGCCTAAGCCGCTCCCAGATGCATCACTATAGATCTCATACCCATCGGTACCACATGGCGATGTCAACACAGGCGCCGTGGTCAAACGACTCTTCAAGTCTTCAAAAGCTCGCGCGCACTCCGGCGTCCAAATGAACTTTTGATCTTTTCTCGTCAGCGTGGTGAGAGGTAAAGCAATCCGTGAGAAGTTTTCCACAAACCGTCTATAGTAGCCCGCAAGTCCAAGGAAACTCCTGACCTCGGCCACTGAAGACATCACTGGCCAATCTCGGATGGCACTTATCTTCAACGGATCCACCGCGATACCTTCTCCGCTTACCACATGGCCTAAAAAGGCTACTGAAGAGAGCCAGAACTCGCACTTTGAGAACTTGGCAAACAGCTTATTCCTCCGCAGGGTATGCAAGACCAACCGCAAATGGTTTGCGTGATCCTCTTTCGACTGAGAGTATACCAAGATGTCATCGATAAACACAATAACAAACAAATCCAAATACTCTCGGAACGTTCGATGCATTAGGTCCATAAATACCGAAGGCGCATTACATAGGCCAAACGGCATCACCGTGAACTCATAATGACCGTAGCGTGTTCCAAACGCCGTCTTGGGAATGTCACCTTCCCGAATCCTTAGTTGATAATATCCCGATTTCAAATCCAACTTGGAATAGACCGTTGATCCCACCAGCTGATCAAAGAGGTCATCAATCCTCGGAATCGGATATTTGTTTTTCTCCGTCAGCTTATTCAACTCGCGGTAGTCAATACACAACCGTAAGCTACCGTCTTTCTTTTTCACAAAGAGAACAGGTGCGCTCCAAGGTGACATACTTGGGCGTATATATCCCTGCTCCAACAACTCTTGCAATTGGACTTTCAACTCAGCCATCTCTTTTGGCGCGACGCGATATGGAGAGCGGGCCACAGGTTTCGCACCTGGCACCAACTCAATAGAGAAGTCAATCTCACGCTGGGGTGGTAACCCAGGAAGATCTTTAGGAAACACATCGGCAAACTCTGACACAACTGGCACCTCACCGACACTGGCCTTAGGCTCAACAGCCTGAATTAGCGTGAAGAATAACTCCGCGCCCTTCCGAACAGCATTGACGACTTGGAGTGCAGACAACAGAGTCCCGCCAACTCCTCGCATACCAGCGAACTTCGTCACAAGCCCGGTATTCTGGCCCAGTGTAATCTCTTTGGAGTTGCAATCAATAAAGGCACGCTGCTCCGAGAGCCAGTCCATACCAAAGATCACATCAAACTCCGATAACGGTAGCACAGCTGCATGCAAACCGAAATCCCGACTTCCTATTTGCACATCCACATCGCAAGCCCTATTCGCAAGCATCATACAGCCATTCGGCAATAGCACCCTTGTACTATCCACCGTCACATGACTTGGTACCCCAATGCGAGATACGAAATCCTCAGACAGAAAAGAATGCGAAGCACCCGTATCAAACAGGGCTCTCGCTAAATTATTCCGAATCAGGACAAAGCCTGCAGCACACACACACATCATGCACAAGCTAAACAAAACCAAAACCAAAAGCACAGCAAGTAAACTAAATCAACTCGTACCTGTGACGACGTCACTTTGCTTAATCGCTTCCTGTTGGCCAAGTTGATATATTCGGGGCTGCGCCTGGGAAGCAGAGGAATCCACCACCGCTTTGCCCTTCTCAGCATATGACGCACCCGTCTTCTTTTCCCCTTTGGGCTGCACAACCCGACAGTCACGAGCAATATGCCCCACCCGGCCACAGTTATAGCATGTACGAGCATCCGGCCTTGATGTCGCTCCCGACACAACGGTCGTAGTCACTTGCCCCGATGGCTTGGACCTCTTGCCCCCTTTCTTCTGGTAAAATGACTTGCCTGGGCGAGGTGCTTGAACCTCTGGCTTAGACACCACCAAGCCCTTATTCCCTTGCACTCGCCTCATGTCCTTCTCCAACGCGCACGCAGTATCAACCAACGCCTGAAACCCTTGGCTCACAGAACTCGAAAGCAGGAATCGTAACTCATCCCGCAATCCTTCATAGAACCGATTCGTTTTCCTTTGGTCATCCGCGAAGATTGTACCCGCATATCGTCCCAACCTGGTAAACTCATGCAAGTAGATATCCACACTATCTTCCCCTTGCTTTAACCGTTGGAACTCATTCTCCATAGCAATACGTTGCGCCGCTGGGACATGTTTCGCCAGAAAGATCCGAGAGAACTCCTCAATCGATACCTGTGTTAATTGCCTGCCCGCTAGATGGTGTATCTCAACCTCGTCCCACCACAACCGCGCATCTCCTTCAAGCATGAAGGTGGCTAAGGTGACCTTTTGAGTTTCCTCCGTCCTGATCGCTGTCATTATCCGCGTGACACGCGATAACCAATCTTCCGCCTGCGTTGGGGATCCCATTCCCGCAAACGTAGGAGGACTGAAGCTCATGAATTGCTTCAACTGTCGGTCAGCTGCTCGTGGATCTACAGCCTCAACCGGCTCGGGTCTTACATCAACACGAACTGGCACTACCGCCGGCTGCGCTTGCCCGGTCGGCTGAATCATGGCAAATAGCGCCTCAGCCACTAAGCGAACAGTTTCCGCAGATGGAGGAGGTGTGGGCACCTCAGCTGGTGCCGCACTCTCATCAGAACGCTGGGGCTCAGACTGCCCAGCACCACTACGCGTCACCTATAGGTGGACAAGACACACATTAGCGAACGTATGCAAGCAAAACAACACAAAAAGGAACGCGCAGATTCCTCAAACAAGTGTTTGTACATTCCTTAATGGACATTCCAGAGTTCATTAGCGTTACAGCAGGTCGCACAAACACGTGCTCGCCACCCCACAAAAGAATTCGACCACGAATTCAAAAGAGGAAGATCGAGGAAGGCTGATACCAAAATGTAACGACCCCATCCGTTAAATGACGTATAGTAGAAGGTCCGGCCGGGGCCCCACACTATATGCCACAAACAGACGGTGAGGTCACAGGATTTTACCAAACCAAAAACGAATCCTAACTCAGAGCATTCTAGCGGAAGCTTTAAGTAGTACTTTGAACCCTCAACCGGAATGTCCAATATATATAAAACCACCTTTATATATAAATATCACGGAATGTACACAACCACAAGAGTTTGGCCTTAAGGCCTTACAGTTTCTCTGAACATACATCATGATTTACAAACCTCGGCGCGCAGGCCGGCCATACATGAGTAAAAAGAGAAAACAAAACAACGCCATTCGCTGAGCCTTCAAGGGCTAGCCGCAGCAGCAGCAGCAACAGCAGTAGGGCTCGCCAGCCCATCACTTACCACTTGGCTCTCCAGCACCTGCACGGGAACAATCCACCCAACCGGTGGCAAACAATGCAACGGTCAGCATTCAGCTGACCCAATTATAACCATCCTACCCCTTTCTCGGGGCATGAGCATTCTTTCCCTGCAAGCATGGCATCATCAAATAGCAATTATGCGCGCGCAGGCACATTCAAGCCATCACAACTATCGGCCACACGGCCCGACAGTCCGTGCACTCAGGGCACATTCTCGGTGTACCGGAATACCAGGGTCAACACCACCGTCTACACGGTATTTGAGCATTCTAGTCTTTCCGGCGCGCGGGCCTAAGACTCTCATTAGGCGCTCCAACAAAACCTAAACCAGGCTTCCAAGTCGGACGGACCTAACGCAGGTACGGATCAGCCACCCCCCGTTGCTCAAGTCGCCGAGCCACCTCGAATACGGAAGTATCCATGGCTTTTTATAGGCGCGGGTCGGTTTCACCTTTCCTGTTCGGCAATCTGCCTTTTCATCGAGTTGCAGCCCAACGGCTCAACCACTCACAACGTGGCAACGCACGGCCACAAGAGTTGCCGCCAACCCTCTTCATTTCCTGGACATCGTCCAGTACTTCCTGCCGCACCAAGCAACAGGTAGGAACAAGGCATCACAAGCCAGAGGCATCACAAGCCATTATCACGGAGCCTTCTCCGATATGCAAACAAGCATCACCAATCCAGACCATGTCCAGATGGGCTTCACACAGCATGCCTAGAGCCGTACTCCAATTCCGGCCTTTAACAAGGGAGACTTCACATATCTACCCCAAGGGACACCACAACCCACCGCACACTCGCGGGGAAGGGTTTTCCCTATGCAATGCAGAAAAGAAGGACTTCACATGTCCAAGGAGGGAGATCGTTACCCTTGTCGATCTCTTCGGTGCCATCGAAAACTAGCCGGTGAGAAAGAACCGCAGCAGCCTTGCCTTCACAACGCCGGCTTCGGATCACGAATCGAACCACGGGAGCTCCGCCGGTGGCTTGCTCTCCTCCTCCTTCTTCCTCTCTTCCTCTCTCTTCCTTAAGCACAAATGAAGAATGAATCTTCATCCTTCTCTCACGACTTAATCCAGCCCAAGAAACCACCTGAGCCTTTGGATCAAAAGAGAGGAAACTGAACGGCCAAGATTTTCCCAAAACTTCACTTTTTGGCCGACACGGCCTGTGACACGCCCGTGTCATAGGCCGTGTACCCCTTAAGCGGTACACACAGTTTGAACCGACTGCACAACACGGGCCCTCGACACGCCCGTGTCGAACCTGACACGCCCGTGTCAAACCTGAGACACGCCCGTGTCTCCTGCTCCATCGAGCTGCAACCAGTACACGGGTCGGAACACGGCATCTGACACGCCCGTGTCCAGCCTGACACGCCCGTGTTCCAGGCCGTGTTCAAGGCCGTGTACTAATCTGACTCGAACAGGCCAATTTCGAAAAATAATTCGAACACGCCCTGGGACACGCCCGTGTCGAAGGCCGTGTCCCAGGCTCGACGTTCGTCGACTAGCAAACGTCGACTAGCCTGAACACGCCCTGGGACACGCCCGTGTCCCAGGCCGTGTACACCCGACACGCCCTGGGACACGCCCGTGTCCCAGGCCGTGTAACCTGACCTGCTACTCAAACTTCAAGTTGAGTCTTTTGGGTCTTTTTTTGGGGTGTTACAGTTAAACTGTCCATGGGCATTCTTGTCATTTTCGTAAAAATCATGATCTTCGTGTCCGGCTTCAGGCATTTTTATTCATCCGTCTGGTAGTTATCGGAGGAAACTATCGTGTCGCCCCTCTTGGATTATATAAATAGACCTTAGTTCTCTTTTATTTGGACATTTTTCTCGACCTGGAACATCCTCCTACGATTTTCTCTCCTTCTTTCTTTCTACAATTCTCTCTGCTCCATTTCTCCAACCGTTGCGCGCTCCTGCGCACGCCTTTTCCTTGTGTGTACCGCTTTCTTGCACGCTCTTGTGCACGTCTCCTCCTTGCGCGCTTCCCTTCCTTGCGCGTACCCGCACACTTTCTTCACTTGCGCGCCCTTGTGTGTGCCTCCTCCTTGGGCGCTCTTGTGCGCGTCGCTTCCTTGAAAGCTCCCGCACACGTCCTTTCCTGGTGCGCATTTGCGAGCGCTGCTTCCTTGCGCACTCTTGTGTGCGCCTCCTCCTTGCATGCTCTTGTGTGCATTCCTTCTTTGCCCGCTCCCGCGCGTGCACATCCTATCCTCGCGCGCTCTTGCACACGCCCCTTCCATACGCTCTCCCAGGCGCATCCTTTACTCGCCTGCTCTTGCACCTGTTACTTCCTTACGCGCTCTTGAGTGCGCCTCCTCCTTGCACGCTCCCGCACGCGTTCTTTCCTTGCGCACCTCTTCCTTGCGCACTCCTCTTCCTTGTCCTCTTTTGCGCGCCCCTTCCTTGTGCGTTCCTGCGCACGTCCTGTCCTTGCACACACATCTTCCTTGCATGGTCTTGCGTGCATCTCTTCCTGACACCCTCTTGCACGCGCCTCCAGCGTGCTTTCGTGCGCCCGACTATCCAGTCCACTCCTGCACGTGCCCCGTCTTGATGACCGAAGTCCGTCTTGACCGCCAAAGTCCGTCTAGACCGCCGAAGATCGTCAGGAATGTGGGATGCCGTCTAGACTCCCGAAGTCTATCTAAATCGCCGAATTCTGTTTGACTGTCGAAGACATTCAAGACAATTGAAGTTCGTCTTGACCGTCGAAGCTGCCTGTAAGATTTTTCAAGCACTTTGAAGATTGCAGGAGGTCCAATAATTGTCTACTGCCGTCAGCCATCTGTGTGGCGGCCGCACAAACGCAATCCTCTTCCGTGTCAATCGACCAAGCCCGACAGAGCTGCCAAAGTTTGTGTGCTTCTCAACGTCAACAGTTTACAAGACCAACTTCAGAGTCCGCAAAAGACCGCTCAACTACATTTATGCATGCAACACACTCAATATTTCCAGCGCCCCTAACTTGGCAACAAGTTCACCATTCAACGACTAGTCACCTATTAATCCAAACTCCTCTAATAAGAATATGGGACAAATCACACAGAATAAGACGCGTTGAATACGTCACTCGAGCTTCCAAGCCCCTGACATCAAGACGAGTGTAATAAGTTGTTCCCGCTTCTTAGCATCGACAAAGAACCTCAAAGCATGACTAACGCATTGCTCCCCACAACACGCGAAGAAATATTTAGCTCAGTGAGTGGTAGTCTGTCACTCTTCGAGCCATTTTTTCTCTCTCTCCCAACTGTAACGAGAGGCGTTTTGTCGCCCTCGAGTTCTTAAAAAAACCATGTACAACAACTATCAAATAGTGCAGGTTTGGTCGGCACAGCTCTGATCACGTGATTTTTCACCAAATTGAAGGATTTTTCACGTAAACAAAAAAATCCTTTTAAAATTTTTTATTTTCTATGACTATTTGTGTGCTCGACCACTCTCAGACTAAAGCGATTCAATTTACTCCGATCTACCGGAGTCTTAAGGGATCAACAATTTGTTAATAGCAGAATAATTGTAATACCATTTGTTAATAAGACCACCTTATATTAAAGATAGCTCAATTAAAAAAACATCAGATATTTAAAAATATATTTATATTAATAAAATAAAACAGGAATATTTATGGCCTCTCAGAAAAGATAGGGCGCTGTTGCAAAAGGGCGAAAGTGTCCCTACTTTAATACTTATTTACATCCCGACCATTGCTCGAACCTAAAGGCTTGTATGTGGAGAATGTAGGGTGGTGCAGTTATCCAGAGTTTTGGGGGAAATTTTTGGGTCCGGACCCGTCTCTAGATTTGGAGACGGGGTTGTTCCGATTTTGACACGTGCCGAGCTTTTATTATTATTATTTTTTAATACTGCGTTCCTAAGCAATATCTTCGCGACATTTTTTGATCGCAAATACTACTTGTCTTCCTCATTGCGTCGGGCCTTAGGTATTCCGTGAACGATTTCGAAGTTGCAAAGAGTTTTCTTCCGTTTTCTTGCTGCTCTGTCGATCATTAAGCGGTGTTTAAGATAATACGCTATTCATTTTTCTCGCTTTCAATTCCTCGTTTTCTTGCTGCTCTGTCGATAGGGTAGTATTTCTTCATTTTCCTCGCATTTCATTTTACTACCTGCAATAATTTTGTATTGTCCATTTAATTGTATAATGTACCAGTTTTAATTTACATACGTTCAATTTTATTTTTCTTGCGATCTTTTTCGTATTTCTGCGATCAATTTTGTATATATTGCGATCATTTTTGTACATCCTGCGATCATTTTTGTACATCGTGCGATCATTTTTGCATATCCTGCGATCATTTTTGTATATCCTGTGATTATTTTTGTATCCGTGTTCCTAAAAAGCTCGTACAGAGTCATCTTCTTCTCAAATTTATGTTATTCCTCATTTTCATGTTTACAGTCCATCAATAAATTAAGATAACAATTCAGAATTCATGATGTACCTTCTCCTTCTCATTCAGGACACATTCCGTCTCCGCCATTAGCGACCTGAAGAGTGTGCGCGGAAATAAGCGACAGGAATCATGTGCGCGGTAAGATAATAAATAACACTCCGTCTCTGCCAGTAACAACGCGGAATAAAAAGATGCTGCAAAATGAGGAAGAAGATCCTGTGCAATCGAAAATAGCGCGGTGAAAAGTCGAAAGTTTTGTTAAAGAAGAGCGCAGAAAGATAATAAAAGCTCGCCACGTGTCAAAATCAGAACGACCCCGTCTCCAAATCTGGAGACGGGGCCCGGACCCAAAAATTTCCCGAGTTTTGGTGGGTACCCCCATCCTTTGTTTTCGTGTCACATAGCTTACTTGATCAAGATGAATGGCTGTAATTAATTCTTATAAAAATATCTTGTCCGACCAATGAGACAGGGAGCCTGACGATCGAAAAGGGGGTATGTCTAGAGGTTTATCTATGATTTTATCTACAAGTTAATCTACGGTTTACAACGGGATGAATTTTTTCCTCCTTTCCGTTTCTTAGAAAATGTTACTGTCCATAATATTATGTTTGTTTTATGGACGGATGACTTTCTAAAAAGGTAAAATAACTCTTTTTGGATGAGTTGTATTTTTTCACTCATAGATAATATAAATGCAATCTTATGAACGGTGACATTTTACAGGAAATGAAAAAGAGGAAAAAAAATCCTCCCAAACGGGGCCTTAATCTAGAGGTTTATTTATGATTTCATCTAAGAGTTTATCTATGGTCCATGTTGAAATTTCACAAGCTGGTCAGGAGATAGCTCTGATACCAAGTAAAAACTTTCAGAGCTATCAAGCTGACTACTTAATCAAGCGGAAACAGGAACTAGACGCAGGGACACTCCAACCATAAACTGAAGTATGTAAATCAGAGACAACGGAGAGCAACCACAGATCTTGTAATATCAGCTATCTTTATTACAAGGCAAGACATACATGACGAGACATGATTTCGCCAAGTACAAGGAAGAAGCAAACAAACAAGCAAGAAGAAACAAGCCGAGCGGACTGCCTCAGAGACCGCTGAGTCCGCCAAGCCGCTGCTGCACCAATCTGAACTACGGAGTCCGCAAAGTCCGCAGACTACCCATTATTCTGCTGAACGACTTCTCTGCAAGCCGCCGCCGAACTGAAAGAACAGACCGCCTAGTCCGCCGAGATCGGCAGACAAGTTATTGAACTTGAAAATTGCTGAAGGAGAGAAGACTGGCTGGCCGCAAATGCTACTTGCTGAAACTGCCGATTGTAAACCGCGAGCTACATTGATTCCTGACCGCAGTCAGAACAAGACTCCTGGTTTCACAGTGCTAGCCGCACAACCTGCAAACTGTAGCCGGTTAACCTTCTCAAACCGCGCGGATAAGAAAACCGAAGCCGCAGCAATTAACCAACGCTTAACTTACTGTTCCTTAGTTACTGTTGATGTGACGAGGGTCCTATTTATAGGCGTGGAGAGGAGTGCGTTCACCGCCCTAGTGGATAGAATCACCACCCCAGCCCGCAGCTAGCACAAGTCAGTCCACAAGGACAAGGCCAGACAAGCCAACCAAAAATGCCCGGCACCAAGTCTGGAAGCCAGCCCGCAACCCGACGGACACCACACCAGTCCGCACGCTGTAAAACATGAAGACACAACAACAGTCCATACGCTACAGCAGTCCGCACACAACACGCGGACAAAGCACCAACCTATACAGGCCGCAAACAACACAACAGCCTGCAATACGAGTCCACGACAAACAAGCACAAACCGCCCGGTCAACCAGCGGACATTGCGAACTCTGCGATCACCCTGGACTTGTCACAGATTGTGACCAAGTCCAACAACCAACCAAGCTCTGACGCGAGCTCGGCGGACAAGGCTCCAGTCCGTCAGATCCCAATACAGACCGTCAACAAGATGCTCCACCAGAGCAAGGCAAATAACTGAGCTCACAAGCTCCAAGAGCAGTCCGCATAGAGCGAACTCTGCGGACTCAGAGTGAGTTCGCCCTTCCGTGGATACTCCATCTATCTGCAAGGTTACACCAGGGAACAACCAACACCAAGGCCGCAACAACAGGCCACCCAGACCGCACCATCAGTCCGCCCAGGCCGCACAGTCTGCTTGATCAACCCCCCACTTTCACTTCACAATTTTCAACACTCCCCCTTGAAGTGAGAAGTGGTGACCAAGCCCAGCAGTCCCCGTAACCGAGTAAATAGCACCTTCAGCAACGGCTTTGTGAAGATGTCCCCAATGTTGTCCTTACTCTACGCATGCTAGACCATAAGAGATACATCCAACACCTTCTACCGAATGAAGTGGTGCTCGATCTTTATATGTTTGGTCCGTGCGTGACAAACTGGATTATTCACCAGTTTCAGGGCGCTTTCATTGTCACCGCACAAAAGAGGTGGACCGCGTACTTCTTCATAGACGTCCTCTACTAGCTTCCTGAGCCAAATATTTTCCCGAGCTGCCAAGGGCGAATCCTTGTACTCTGCTTCCATAGTAGAGACGGACACTGAGTCTTGCTTCTTGCTACACCAAGAGATACTGGCTGATCCACATGTGAAGACATAACCGGATGTTGACTTCCGGTCGTCTGAATCTCTCCCATAATCAGCATCTGAGTATCCTTGAAGAACAAAACTCGTGCCTCTCCGATAAAAGAGTCCCATATCAGAAGTGACCTTCACGTACTTCAGAATATTCCTCGCCACCATCAGATGAGGCTTCTAGGGTTCCGCCATATACCGACTTACTCGGCCAACTGCATAAGCAATGTTTGGCCTTGTAATCGTCAAGTAGATAAGACTCCAAACCAGAGCCCGAAACACTAAAGGATCAGGAAGAATCCTTCACTCATCCCGCCGAAGTTTGATGCCCAAATCAAAAGAAGTAGAGCTACTCTTCCCTTTCTATATGCTGAATCGCTGAACAATTCGCTCTGCATAGCCCTTCTAGGACACGAGTATGTCGCTCTCTTTCCTCTCTACCTCGAGTCTAAGGAAGTGGTGGAGCTCACCCAAGTCCTTCATCTCGAAACTTATAGCTAGCTCTGCCTTGAGCCTAGCTACCTCCTCCTTGGAGTTTCCCGTGATGATCATGTCATCCACGTAAAACAGCACCAAGACTAGAAGCTCCCCATTCTTCTTAACGAACAAGCTCGAGTCTGAGTTTGAAGCAAGATAACCGAAGAACTGGAGGTATTCTGCAATCTTCCCATACCAGGCTCGAGGAGCCTGCTTCAACCCATAGAGAGCTTTCTAGAGCTTGCAGACCGAGTCCAGATGTCAGAAACGTACCCCAGTGGCTGATCTATGAAGATGTCTTTGTTGATCTCCCCGTAAAGAAAAGCGTTCTTTACGTCCAGCTACCGCATCTTCCACCATTGGCAAGCCGCCAAGGCCATCACCACCCGAACTGAATTCATCGTTGTCACGGGACTAAACGTCTCTTCATTGTCTTCGCCATACTGTTGAGAGAGCCCTCGAGCAATAAGGCAAACCTTGTACCGCTCGATGCTATCATCCACCTTCGTCTTCAGCTTATACACCCACTTGCAAGTCACAGGAGTAATGTTAAAATTCTTAGGCACAAGGTCCCAGGTCTCATTCTTTTTGAGAGCAGCCATCTCCTCATCCATGGCATCTTCCAATTCCTTGACTCCAGTGGCTTCATTAAAGCTAGAAGGCTCCCGCTCATCTAGGGGGCCTGCGAAGAAACAAGAGACAAAGCTCACAGTGTTCCCTTCGAAGTAACGAGCTGGTGGCTTGATGATCCTCTCCGATCTCTGAAGAGTCTGTTCCTTGCTCACCACCTCCGCTGTTTCTTCAGAATCAGCTTAATTCCCGGGCACACTTGGAGCATCACCCCCCTGCTTCCTGAACCATAAGCCTCTACCCCAGATCCTGAAATACCTAGAGCTCCTGGTGACACAGACAGCTCCAGGTAAAGATCTTCAGCAGCCTCCTTTTACCCTTCATCAACCCTGCTCTCCTGCAGCTCAACAGAACCACCTCCATACGACGTTAGTTTATCAAAGACAATGTCTCTTGATATAACGAACTTCCTTGTCGCAGGATCCATGCACTTCCATCACTTCTTTTACTCATAGCCCACAAATACAAGCTTTCTCGCCTTTGCATCAAGCTTGGTCCTCAGAGCATCCGGGACATGCACATAGCAGGTAGATCCAAACACCCAAAAGTGTTCCACGCTAGGCTTCTCCTTGAACATCATTTCAGCATGAGACTTCATGTTGATCGGACTCAGAAGCATCTGATTGATAATATAGGTTGCACAAGCCATTCTTTCCACCCAAAAAGACCTGGCAATGCCCTTTGCATGAAGCCAGCACTTGCAGGTTTCCATCAAATGATGGATCTTCCTCTCCGCTACTCCATTTTGTTGTGGAGTATGAGCACAAGTGAGCTCTCTTTGGATCTCATGCTTCCTACAAAAGTTAGAAAACTCGGATGATACAAACTCACCACCGTTGTCTAATCTAAACTTCTTGATCCGCAGGCCAAGATGGCCCTCCACCAACTCCTTGAATTCCACAAAAAATTAGAAAGCAGCTGACTTCTCCTTCATGAAATACACCCAAGTATACCTTGAGTAGTCATCAATCAGCACCAACATGTATCTGCTGCCTCCAAGACTAGCAGTAGCAGTTGGACCCATAAAATCTCCATGGATGCACTCCAAAGGTGCCTTACTTCTTGTCTGAGACTTGTCAAACAGAAAGCGATGAGCCTTTCTGAACTGATATCCTGCGCAGACATGGCCATCTCTGTAGGATAACAACTTTGGCAAGCCTTTCACAAGGCTTCTCAACGTCATAGCTTTCAGCTTGTCCATCCCTACGTGCCCAAGCCTCTCATGCCAAATAGCATCACAATCGTTGACCCTCATCCGATCAAAATAAGAGCTTGTTGATAAAACAAGTCTCTAACCCTTCTCCCTAAGAAAGCCTGTAGTGAAGAGAATTTCGACTCGTCTCCAGTGAGGTGATGACCACACCCCAAGTAAACTATCCAGTCATCTTGGTAGTCGACGGTATAAAGAGCATGAACACAAGTGCTTGTCAAGAAGGCTCCTCCCCATCCGTATTCCTCAGCACTTGAACCAGCTCCCTCTTTGTCTGCAACTTGCCCAGGCTGCAGCTTGACCTTACAGTCACACTTGAAGTGCCCCGACTGATTACACCTGTAACACTTCAACTCCTTCTTCCAGTTCTTCTTAGGAGCAATGCTCCTCTCTTGCTAATAGGAAGTTGAAGGCACATCCGCAGTAGCAGGCTTCTTCTTCTTCTCACATCTCTTGTTATTCTTATCAGTGAAGAGAGCTTCATTACCCCCTTCAGAGATAGTTACTCAGGCCATTTGCTTAACCAAGCTCTCCTGTAATGCCAGCAGATTCTCCAGCTCCAATATTCCTTCCGCAATCCGCGGACTATGTGCCTCTTCAACTTAGCTTCAGAAATAGGCTCATCAAGATCCAATGCTGATATTTCAGCGCACAGGTTCTTCATCTTAAGAAAGAACCTTGAGATGGAAAGATCTCCTTGAGTTGCTTTAGCAAACTCATTCTCTGAGAACTGCAGATGTGCTATATTCTTCATGTTGAACAATCCATCAATGGATGTCCAGATCTCATCAGCAGACTCACATCCTAAGATGTGATCAAAGAGCTTAGGTGAGACAGCCCGCTTGAGAGCAAACTCAGCCTTTGCATTAGTCTTCCTCCAAGCTCTCACCTGTTTAGCAGTACCAGTAGCAGCAGTAACTTCTTGCTTGGCGTTGTTAAAGTAGGCGGTCTGGCGGTCTGAATATGGCGGTCTGGAGACCGCGCGGTCTAGCGGTCTGGGGCTGACAGGCTGAATATCCAGTTGGTGGCGGCTATGGTTCGGCGGTATTGCGGGTTGTCGCCAGCGGCTTGTATATCTGGAGGTCTGGCTGTCTGGCGGTCTGGCAGTCTTGCGGTCTCCTACGGCATCTTCTCCTGGTCTGTTCGGGCGGTTAGCCTGTTATCTAACCGCGCGGACTGTGCGGTCTGTACATGTCAAACCGCCCAGTCTTTGTACATTTATTTAGTCCCACATTGTTTGTTTGTACTCTCCTCTATCTCCTCCATTCTATAAAAGGGAGGCCATACCTTTGTAAAAGATATCTTTTTGGATAATAAAAATTTCAGTTATTCAAGCTTCCGGCCTGTTTTTCTAGTCGTTCTTCTCTATTTTTACATGGTATCAGAGGACTCGATCTCTGCCTCCTGATTCTGTGCTCCTTTCTAGCAGTGCGACCTGCTTCTTCTTCCCGCGGCCTGTCTTGTTTGCCTGCGCCCTGTCTGCGCGGCCTGCTTCTCTTTGTCTGCTTGCGATCTGTTCTTGTCGCAGCCTTCCTTCTTCTCTTTCTTATCGCCCCGGCCTGTTTGTCGGATTCCTCTTTCTCTCCCGTTCGTGCGGTCTGTCTTCCAACCGCCCGACCTCTTACCCTCTGTTTTGACTCTGCGGCTTGGTCGTGGCTTCTCTAGCCGCTGGTGTCTGACATCGTGACCGCTGCAGTTTTTCCCTTCTCTCTTAACCGCCCGGTTTGATTCCGGCTTGATTCCTAACCGCGCGGTTTCGTCTTCTTCTATGGATATCTCTGACAATTCCACTGCCACCACTCCTGCAGCCACTCCGGCTCCGCCTTCTGTCCCTACTTCTTCCGGGAATCTGGGCACTGTTTCCAAGCTCGTTGGCTCCAACTATCCAGATTGGAGCGTCTCTTTCACTTTCCTCCTTCGTTCTAAGCGCAAACGTCATCATCTTACCGATGATCCGCCTCCTCCTAATTCTCCTCTCTTTGACGAATGGGATGCGAGTGATGCGCTTGTCCGCACATGGCTGGCTAATAGCCTCTCTGATGAGTGCCTTCCCGTCATCCGTCATGATGAGACGGTCAAGGCCGCGTGGCTTCATCTGGCTGCTCTTTACTCCAAGGGGACGCAGACCTCCCGGATTTATACTCTTTATGCGGATCTCTTCGCCCGTTCGTCCATGACTCCCGCTGCAGCCTATCAGCAAGTTCAGGCTCTTGGCGCTGAGATCCTCCAGAATCGCCCCTTCTCTGTGGACTTGGCTCAGCAACACAAACACTTCCAGGAACTCCTGGTTGTTTGTTATCTTCTGCGACTTCCCGAATCTTTTGATCTCATCCGCCAGCAGATCTTGGGTGAAGCTGAGTCTCCCACCTTGGATGCCACCGCCGCTCGCGTAGCCGCCGTTACTTCTCTGCTCCAGCGCCCTCTGTTATCCTCCCCTCCTCCGCAGGACTCTTATGCTCAGTACACTCAGCGCGGCAGCAACAGTGGCCGCAGCCACTCTGGGGCTCGCGGTCCGTCCAGGTTCCTCTGTTCTCACTGTGGTCGTACCGGTCATACCATTGACCACTGTTGGCAGAAACATCCTCACCTGCGCCCATCTGGTGATACTTCGACCTCCCCGAACCCCTCCTCTCGGTCGTCTGCTTCGGTGGCAACGACCTCAGGTAGTGCTCATGTCGCTATCCAAGGTAAATGGTTGATTGATTCTGGTGCTACAAATCATATGACAGGCAATCCTCAATGTTTTTCGCTTCTCGAAACGCATGATCGGTTGCCTCCTGTCCTTGTTGCGGATGGTTCTCCTTCCCCGGTTCGTGGGACAGGCATGGTTCAAGTCACCCCATCGCTGCGCTTGGTGGACACTCTCTATGTCCCGAAGTTTCCTTGCAACCTTCTATCTGTTACTACTTTATGCAAGCAACTTCAGTGCTCTGTTGTATTCACTCCTACTTCTTGTTGCTTTCAGGACCCGAGAACCCAACGGACGATTGCTACTGGGACTGAGAGCGGCGGCCTCTACTTCCTCGACAACGTTTCCGCTCTGTCCGCTTTCACTTCCTCCTCTACTGATCTGCTTCAATGGCATCTTCGCCTTGGACATCCTCCTGCTCGCATTCTACGACAGCTTCTGCCCCACTTACCGCCAACCAGTCCTCCGCTCAACTGTGATGCCTGCCAACTTGGCAAACATCACCGCTCCTCCTTCCCGCCCAAGCATGCTCGCAGTTCCTCTAGCCCGTTTGATCTCATCCATTCTGATGTATGGGGTCCGACTCCTACTCCAACCATTGGTCGGGGTAGTTTGTATTTTGTAACTTTTATTGATGACTTTTCTCGTTGTACCTGGGTGTATCTGTTACGAGATCGCTCTGAACTCTTCTCTGTTTGGGAATGCTTTTATAATATGATTAAAACTCAGTTTCATGTCTCTATTAAATGTCTTCGCTCTGATAATGCTAAAGAATATCTTAGTCGTGATTTTTCAACTTTCTGTATGCAACATGGTCTTATTCATCAGACCACCTGCGTTTACACCTCCCAGCAGAATGGGGTGGCGGAACGTAAAAACCGTCATCTCCTCGATGTCGCTCGCACTCTCCTAACGCAGATGCATGTGCCTCGCTCTTATTGGGGCTATGCTGTTCTCCTCACCTGTTATCTCATCAATCGTATTCCTTCTACTGTTCTTCAGGGTAAAACTCCCTTCTCCATTCTCTACCCCGGCAAGGAACCTTTTCCCCTCCCTCTTCGAATCTTTGGCTGTACAGCCTTTGTGCATGCCCCGTCTGCTACCCGTGACAAACTTTCTCCCCGTGCCACCAAATGTGTCTTTTTGGGCTACTCGGTCACTCAGAAAGGCTACTGTTGCTTTGACCCCGTTCTGCGAAAACAGTTTGTTTCTGCAGATGTCACCTTCTTCGAAAATGCAGCCTACTTCTCCTCTCCACCTCTTCTTCCTCCTATTCCTGACTCCTCACCCTCCCTGTCTGTTCCCTCTCAGCCTATCCACATTTCTCCTCCCTCCTCCTCATCCCCTCCTCCGTCTATTCCTCTCCCCTCTCTCTCCCCTCCGTCTCCGGAGCCGTCTCTCTCTAGTCCCGGGCCAGCTTTCTCCGCTACGGACGCTCCGGTCCCTGAAGCCCCCGACGACCTGGATCTCCCCATTGCTCTTCGCAAAGGGGTGCGGGCATGCACTCAACACCCGCTTGCGGCAGTTGTGTCCTATGATCGGCTTACTTCTTCTCGCTGGCATTTTGCTTTAGCTATTTCAGCTACTACTACTCCCCGTACCTACCAGGAGGCACTTGTGATTCCTCATTGGAAGTCTGCCATGGATGAGGAAATCGCTACTCTTACTGAACGGGGCACCTGGACCCTTATTTCTCCTCCAGTGGGTACTGATGTGGTTGGCTGTCGATGGGTGTTTGTTGTGAAGTTTCGCCCAGACGGGACTGTGGACCGCTATAAAGCCCGACTGGTGGCCAAAGGCTTCACTCAGACTTATGGGGTTGACTACTTTGATACTTTCTCCCCGGTTGCTCGTCTCAGCACCATCCGGGTTATTCTCTCGGTGGCTGTCAACCGCAATTGGCCTATCTCCCAGCTTGATGTCAAGAATGCCTTTCTTTATGGGGATCTTCATGAGGACGTTTACATGGAGCAACCTCCGGGGTATGTTGCTCAGGGGGAGACCCGTGTATGCAAGCTAAAGAAGGCTATCTATGGCCTCAAGCAGAGCCCTCGGGCATGGTTCGACAAGTTCAGCGGCATCGTGGCTGCTGTTGGCTTTACAAGAAGTACGGCTGATCATTCCCTGTTTATTCGCAAAACCGCATCGGGCCTTGTAGTTTTGGCGGTTTATGTTGACGACATTCTTCTTACCGGTGATGATCAAGCTGGGGTGGACTTGACAAAGAAGCACCTCCGTCAACATCTTGTCACAAAGGATATGGGCTCCCCGAAATACTTTTTGGGGATAGAGATCTGTCGGAAGCCCGACTCTCTGGTTCTCTCCCAACGGAAGTATGCACTTGATCTTCTACGGGATGCAGGATTGACCGGTGCCAAACCGGCACGGTATCCCATGGCTACTGGAGAAGACAAAACGTGGACAGATGACTCTCCTCTTATATCTGATGCCACAAAGTATAGACGTCTGGTGGGTAAACTCATTTATCTCACGGTGACCAGACCTGACATTGCCTATGCTGTTGGCAAGGTAAGTCAGTTCATGCAAGCTCCCAGGGAATGTCATCTTCAGTCTGCCTTGAAGATATTAGAGTATGTTAAAGCCGCACCGGGCAAAGGACTACTCTTTCAGAAGAATGGTCATTTGAGAGTTGAAGCCTACTCAGATTCTAGCTATGCTGATGATAAAGATGACCGCAAATCTACATCTGGTTTCTGCACATTTGTTGGAGGTAATCTTGTGAGCTGGAAGAGCAAGAAGCAGTCTGTAGTTTCAAGGTCTAGTGCTGAAGCTGAATATCGGAGCATGGCGTCCACCACTTGCGAACTAAAATGGTTGCGGGCTCTCATGCTTGATCTAGGAGAGGTCTACGACTATCCTCTTCCTATGTTCTGTGACAACAAGGCCGCTATATATATATCCAAAAATCCGATCTTCCATGAGAGAACCAAACATATTGAAGTCGACTGCCATTTCATCCGGGAAGAAATCTTGAAGAAACAGATTTGCACTCCGTTCATCACCTCCGACAAAGAGTTGGCAGATATCTTTACCAAGCCTGTGTCTACTTCATTCTTCCACATTTGTGACAAGCTGGGCATGATCGATATCTATGCTCCAGCTTGAGGGGGAGTGTTAAAGTAGGCGGTCTGGCGGTTTGAATATGGCGGTCTGGAGACCGCGCGGTCTAGCGGTCTAGGGCTGACAGGCTGAATATCCAGTTGGTGGCGGCTATGGTTCGGCGGTCTTGCGGGTTGTCGCCAGCGGCTTGTATATCTGGCGGTCTGGCTGTCTGGCGGTCTGGCAGTCTTGCGGTCTCCTACGGCATCTTCTCCTGGTCTGTCCGGGAGGTTAGCCTGTTATCTAACCGCGCGGACTGTGCGGTCTGTACATGTCAAACCGCCCAGTCTTTGTACATTTATTTAGTCCCACATTGTTTGTTTGTACTCTCCTCTATCTCCTCCATTCTATAAAAGGGAGGCCATACCTTTGTAAAAGATATCTTTTTGGATAATAAAAATTTCAGTTATTCAAGCTTCCAGCCTGTTTTTCTAGTCGTTCTTCTCTATTTTTACAGGCGTCACCATCGACGACCTCTCATAACTCCTCACCAATAAGATAGGTCTTCATACACGACTTTCACTTCTTGAAGTTAGTCGCTGTAAGAAGTTCAATACCAAGACCCCTTGCGAAAGCTCCTTCCATTGCAACACCACTGATCTACTAGCTTCCAGAAGCGCCGAACACAACTGAGGTTGATCACTGCTCAAGCCAATGTTCCCTCTGATACCATGTTGAAATTTCACAAGCAGGTCAAGAGATAGCTCTGATAGCAAGTAAAAACTTTCAGAGCTATAAAGCTGACTACTTGATCAAGCAAAAACAAGAACTATGCGCAGGAACACTCCAACCATAAACTGAGCTATGTAAATCAGAGACAACGGAGAGCAACCACAAATCTTGTAATATTAGCTATCTTTATTACATGACAAGACAAACATGATGAGACATGATTTCCCCAAGTACAAGGAAAAAAGCAAACAAACAAGCAAGAAGAAACAAGCTGGGCGGACTGCCTCAGAGACAGCTGAGTCTGCTGAGACTGCCAAGCAACTGCTGCACCAATATGAACTACAGAGTCCGCAAAGTCCGCGGATTACCCATTATTCTACTGAACGACTACTCTGCAAGCCGCAGCCAAACTGAAAGAATAGACCGCCGAGACCGACAGACAGGTTATTAAACTTGGAAATTGCTGAAGGAGAGAAGACTGGCTAGTAGAAAATGCGACCTGTTGAAACCGTCGATTGTAAACCACGAGCTCCACTGATTCCTGGCCGCAGTCAGAATAAGACTCCTGGCTTCACAGTGCTAGCCGCTCAACCGACAAACAACAACTAGTTAAGCTTCTCAAACCGTGCGGACAAGAAAACCGAGGCCGCAGCAATTAACCAACGCTCAACTTATTGTTCCTTAGTTACTGTTGATGTGACGGGGGGTCCTATTTATAGGCGCGGAGAGGAGTGTGGTCACCGCCGTAGTGGATAGAATCACCACCCAGCCTGCAGCTAGTACAAGTAAGTCCTCCGAGTCCGCAAGGACAAGGACGGACAAGCCAACCAAAAACGCCTGGCACCAAGTCTGGAAACCAGCCCGCAACCCGGCGGACACCGCACCAGTCCGCACGCTGCACAACATGCAGACACAACAACAGTCCACACACTGCATCAGTCCGCACACAACACGCGGACACAACACCAACCCGCACAGGCCATGAACACCACAACAGCCCACAACACAAGTTGCATTTACGGTTTCATTTAGGGGTTTTTTATGGTTTCATCTATAGGTTTATCTAGATTTTCATCTAGACGTTTACTTAGGAGTTCATATAATGGTTTATCGAAGAGTTCGTTTAGGTATTTAACTATGAGTTCATGTAAGAGTTTATCTAGGGGTTCAACTAGGGGCTTCACTTATCTAAAGGTTCATCTAAGAGTTTATCTAAAAGATCATCTAGGGTATTATCTATGGATTCATCTATGAGTTTATTTAGTGGTACATGTAGGAGATTGCTAGTGGGTTCATCTAGGGGTTTATCTGACGGGACCGCCGTAAGTGATATCCACTACCGCGCATTGTTAGCATATTGACTTGAACTCTCATCGACATTTTAAGTGTTATCAATTGGAAGGTCTGACGCCAGCGGTACCACCTACCGCTCAGTATTAGTGTCTCGTCAACTTATGCTCTCGTCGATAAATTGGAGCTTCGCGTAGACAGACTTGAACTTTTTGTCAATAAGTTGGAGCTTCACGTCAACAAACTTGAGCTTCTCGTCAATAAGTTGGAGCTACCACTGACAGTAATCTCTACCGTGTGGTGTTAGCTTTCTGTTAGCAATCACTTTGTCATTTGATTCCTTATTACTAAAAACTGGGATTGTTGCGGTCAACTCAACCTTCCTGGTAAACTAGACTAAACTAGGCCACCTTAGTCTGTAGAGCGGTGAAGCGCGCACATAGTCACAGAATGAGCAGAAACACAAAAGACAATTTTAACGTGGAAAAACCCCTTAAATGGGTAAAAAATCATGTGACCGGTACGGTGCAAGTCAAACTTCACTATTGCCGGTTGTTTATAGATTTTGCGAAGAACCAAAGGCGATAGGTCGCTCCTCATTACAACAGTGAGATGAGAGATTGAGAGTGCTTGATGAACAACATGCCCCTCACACAGAGCTGGTACTTTTTTAGGCTTTGATGGGCGTTCTCATATATTGCTTGTCAAACTTCATAGCAGAGCGCACAGAAATGCGCGAGCGATGACTTGAGTGGCGCTACGCACATAGGAAGCTTTGCAGAATATCGAGCAGAACATCTTCTTCTCGGAATAGCCATGGACTTAGATGGATTTTCGGGTGGCCCGACTTGTGGAGGAGGCTCGTAGGAGGATTTCAGCAGAGCTTCAGCCTGAAAAAGAAGAAGACTGGAGGAGAAAAGTTAGAAATAAAGGGGGCTGTGGCTCTTTTTATAGCCTCCAGGAGGTGATTACGGTGGTTACGCAGATATCCACACACCGTAACCACCCAAAATTACTAATTGAAGACCTCATTCAGTATGGTTTTGGGTGGATATTATGTGTATACCATGTACTAAATACATGCCGATTTTTAATTAATAATAACCTCCACTAATCATGGTGATTAATTGGTGGTTATCCACGAAATGGACGACGACAATCGCGGTGGAATAATCGGACAATGGGGAAGAACTGCTACGAAAGAGCAGACATCTCCTTGGTGGACGGTCGCCGGCGAGGGGATAGGAGGAGCCGCGACCGGTGGGATGGCCGGCTGTGGCTGGAGAGACCACGGGGAGGGGGCGGCCAGGCGCGGCCTCCCCTTACGGGCGGCTCCCCACTGTAAGAAATCCGGAGCACCGAGAAGTAGAAATCCGAAAATGAATAACAAATCACAAAGCACAAAACAGAACAATCACAAACACAGCGATATACAGAGGTTCACCCAAAATCGGGTTACGTCCTCTCTCCCCTTCTTCTCTCTTCTTGTATTCACCAGAAAGTTACAGATTACACCAAAGGTTACACGGATTTACACCCGATCCTACCTTCTTCCTCTTCTGGACAAGAAAAAAAACTGTAGAAGAAATACCTTCTGGATCGACGCCGACTGAAAACCTCGCATACGCCTCCAAAAGAATACGTCGCCGCAAGTCTGTAAAAACAGTTTCGTCCGTATCCCTAAATGGGGAATAAACATATAAATAGACTTCCGCATCCGCGATCGTCGAACGAGCAAAGTTCGTTCGACGATCGGCAACCACGATCGTCGAACGACGATGGTCGACCGATCCGTGGACATCGACGATCCACGATCGTCGAACGATCGCTGGTGTCAACAATCGGCGATCGTCGAACGAGCAAGACCGGTCGACGAAAATCGACCAAGGCCGCTCGAAGGCCCCCGGACCCCCGCTGTCGTCGGCGCCATATATGTCGGAGGGGGATCACACTTCGATTCCTCTAAGCTCACGTGGGCTAACCCGGTGTGAGAAACAAGAGAACCGGAAGTGTTCCACAACCCCAACACCCACAGCTGCAGGAGGCGGATGCGGGGTGGGGAAGCCGGGCGCAGCCGTCCCTTGCGGGCGGTCCCCCGCGACCGCGGGAGTTGGTTGTGGGGTGAGGCAGATGGGTACGGCCTCGCCTTACGCAAGACAACTGAGACCGTGGGAGGCGGCCGCGAGGAGGATCGGTAGGACACGACCACCCCATGCGGGCAGAACCCCGCGGCTGCGGGCGGTGGCCGCGGGGAGGGGTAGTTGCGATGCGGCCCCAGCGTGGCTGGCTAGCCATGCGCCGCTCGGCAACGGTGATGGAGGCACCAACGGTCGGTCGTGGTGGAGGATCAGATGATGCACATAGATCATGCATGGCGATCACGTGTGTGGTAGTCAAACCCATGATCCCACCAAGTTATTGGGGATCATAGGGAGGAGGTTATTCGCACCCCAAATTATCTATAAATTTCGGATGGCCTCATCATATGCCCCCAAAATCCTCGGTGCTTGGAATCGAAGCTTAAGAAGATCGGGGATTTTTTTCGTGTCTTCTTCTCTGACGATCATGGCAGCAAGTAATAGCCGATATGCCATTTATTGTTTTTGATTGAGATGATACACTCGGAGGTGGAGATGCGTGGAAGCGGAGATGCGCGAAGGTGGAGATGCATAAGCGAAGGCGTGAGAGTACCTAGCCACGGAACTGGGAGCGCATATCCGAACATACATGGTCATGCCCGTGTGGCGATGCACGCGCATCCGCTCGCTCGGTGGCGCGCGCACCATGCACCCGGGCACGCGCGGTAGTGTGCGCGCATCCGCGCGGGCATCTGGGCACGAGCGATCTCGTGCACCTACTTGGGCGCGCACGGTGGTGCGCGCGCGTCTGGGTGAGCGGTGGTGAGCGTGCTGTGGTGCGCGCGCTCCCGGGTGCGCGCACCCGGGAGCACACTTAGACGCGCGTGGTAGTACGCGCGTACCTGGGTGTGCGCACCCATGCGCACGCCTGGGCTCGTGCGGTGTTGCGCGCTCATCCGGGCGTGCACTCATTCACGCACGCTTATACATACACTCTTCTAATCACAAAAAGACTCATCCATTTTCTACTGTGAGCTCCAAGTGGAGATACCACAAATTTGAGTGTTGGCGTCATATGAAGGTTGGACATTTTGCTCTTGATTGTTGGGTTAACCCAACTGTCCCTAGGGAACTCCCTAGCAGACCAATAATTAGGCTTGGACAATCCTATAATGTACCTCTATCAGGTCTAAAGCCAAGGAAAAGTGTTAATGCTAACAAGTATCTGGAACCCAACAAGATTTGGGTACCTAAGAAAAAGTAATTTCTTTTTGCAGGAATGTCCAAAGGTCAGTGAAACTCCCATATGATACTTGAACAGTGGATATTCCAAGTACATGACTGGAAAAACAGACTTCTAACATATTACTCTTTAGTAGAAGATTGACCCAAAGTCATATTTGGAGGTTCTGACAGAGGGAAGACTAAAGGATATGCCTTATCTATTAGGGTTGGTCAAGTTCTTCTAATGTTGTAGGTATTGAGGGAAGATTGGAAAAAGCAACCATCAATGAACAAAGAAAATTAGATGATCTAACCTCTCCAAATGAACTGATCATGTATGGAAGCAACTCTAATGCAAATGAAAGTGGAGCTACTGAAAGGACGGAGCTACTTGGACCTCAACGTGAACCTAAAGAGTAAGAGAATGTCGATTTGGTGTCAAATGCTACAAGACATCTAAGGGACCATCCTCAAGCTCAAATTATTGGTGATCTGGACCTTGGAGTACAGACCATAAGCAGGGCTATAAATGAAGTGCTTCACCTGAGCTTTCTTTCTCTGGTAGAGCTAAAGAAGTTCGAGGAGGCCAATACAGATCCTTCCTAGGTCTTGTCCATAGAAGAAGAATTTGAATAATTCAAGAGATGTAAGGTCTAGAAGCTAATCCTCAGGCCTATCAATCACAATGTCAAAGGGACAGAGTGGGTGTTCTGCACTTGACCTGGATACTACAGCTTGCTTATTACTCTTACAGCTAACAAGATTTCCGCCAACAAAGGTACATAACCCTGATATAGACTTTCTATCTTTCTTATCATCAACATAGCTAGCATCTGAGTATGCCTTAATCTTCAAGTGTCCCCTTTTTTGAAACAAGAGACCTTTCTCTGGAACACCTTTCACATACTCTAGAATCTTTACAACCGACTGAAGATGACACTCCTTAGGAGCTTGTATAAACTGGCTAACACTTCCCACATCATAACAAATATCTGGTCTTATGACTGTTAAATAAATGAGTTTCCCCACAAGTCATCTGTACCTGGTAACATCTTCAAGAAGAGGTGAGTCTTCACTCTAACACTTGTCATCTCCCACAGACATTAGAGACCGAGCAGGTTTAGCTCCAAGAAGACCTGTCTCTTTTAAGAGATCTAAGACATACTTTCATTATGACAGAACAATAGACCCAGACTTCCTGTACATTTCAATCCCAAAAAAATATTTTGGAGATCCCATGTCTTTAGTAAAAAAGTGTCGAAGAAGATGCTTCTTTATCATTTCCATACCCTTTTTGTCATTCCCTATTAGAAGAATGTCATCCATATAAATTGCAAGAATAATAAGGCTAGCTGAGGATTTACGAATGAACGAGTGATCTGCAGCACTCCGAGCAAACCCAATAACATAAAATAACTTCGTTAAACTTGTCAAACCAAGCCCTGGGACTTTGCTTGAGACCATAGATAGCCTTACGTAATTTATAGACCTGAGACTCCCCCTGAGCAACATAACCAGTAGGTTGCTCCATATAGACTATTTCCTGCAAATCCCCATATAGGAAGACATTCTTCACATCTAGCTGGGACATCTCCCAGTCACGGTTGACAGCCACCAAAAAAAGTACACAGATTATAGTAATCCGAGCAACATGAGAGAAGGCATCAAAGAAATCAACACCATATGTTTGCGTAAACCCCTTTGCAACAAGCCGAGCCTTGTAACGATCAATAGTAACATCTGGGAGAAACTTGATGACGAAGACCCAGCAATAGCCAACAACATCAACCCTAGGAGGAGTAGGAACAAGAGTCCATATACCACGTTTAGTAAGAGTGTTCATCTCTTCATCCATAGTCACCTCCAATGAGGAATAACAAGAGCATCGTGATAAGAGGCTGGAATAACACTTGCCGATAGAGCCAGAGCAAAGCTCTTAGAGGAAGGAGACAGCTGCGCATAATAAACCACATTCTGAAGAGAATGTTGAGTGCAGGAGCGAACACTTTTTCGAAGAGCAATTAGAAGATCAAGATCACTCCTTTCCGGAGGAGGAAATGCACTGTTAGAAGAAAGAAGAGGTCCTGGAACAGGCACCGAAGACTCCAAGGGCAAAGAAGCAGTCTCGAGAGGAAGAGATGGGGCAAATGGAATAGATGCGGAAAGAACTGGTTCCAACGGAGGTGCCGAGACAATTAGCAGTGAAGAAGAAGTATCAGAGGGTAAGAGAGAAGAAGCAGGAGAAAAATACAGTTTATCTTCAAAGAAGGTAACATCTGCTGAAACGTACTATTTGGGCAGAAGCGGATCATAATAGCGATAGCCCTTCTGAGTTTGACAATAACCAAGGAATATGCATTTAATAGAATGGGAAGAAAGTTTGTCATGACCAGGAGAAGGTATGTGAACAAACACTGCACATCCAAAAATCTTAAGAGGTAAAGGAAATGGCTCGGCCGTGGGATACAAAATCGAAAAAGGAGTCTTTCCCTGAAGAACAGATGAGGGTATCTAATTAATGAGATAGCAGGATAGAACCAAAGCCGCATGAATAAGAAAAGAAGCCGCAAAGAAGAAGAAGAAAGAGAGAAGAGAAGGAGTCTGCATGGTCTGGGTGACCTCACACCAGCGACAAGCCACGACCAAAATACGAAACTTGCAAAAGAAAAGAAATCACATGAGAGCGACAAGCAAGAAAGGGAGGGAAGTGAACAGGAAGAAGCCAGCCCGGGAAGCAAACCAAAAGAAGCCGTGCGGGTAGCAAACCGGAAGAGGTCGGCATGGTTAGACAAAAAACTGCAATCTGATTGGAGCAAAGGATCGATTTGCTTTGATACCATGTGAGAAATGAGTGAGAAAATGGCCAAGAGGTAAATAAAGGCAAATTTTATTGTTCCAAAAAGATAAATAATACATAGGTATGACCCCATATTTATAGAAAATGAGGGAGATGAGAGAATACAATAAGAGATGTGGGACTAAATAAGTAACCGCCACTACTAGCCGCCAGACCTTCAGCTAGTCTCCAGACCGCCACTGCTAGCCGCCAGACCACCTGCTATCCGCCAGTCTACTTGCTAGCCTCCAGACTGTCAGCTAGCCACCAGACTGCCACTGCTAGCCACCAGATCGCCACTGCTAGCCACCAGACTGCCACTACTAGCCGCCAGACCTCCTACTACTCGCCAGACAACCAGACCGCCTGGACTAACCTCCAGACCCCCTGAACTGCTAGCCGTCCGACTAGCCTGTCAAACCGCCAATCTCTAACAATGGGAAAAGTTCACCAGGAACTTGCTGCCCTAGAACCTATTGAAGTACATCAAGGGCAAGTCCATGACGAACTCATTCCTCAGTTCACCTCTATGCAGGTATAGGAAGTCTCCATACTTCATATAGAAGTAGTGGAAGGAGAGAGTCATCCACTCTTACTCCTACCAGGTATAGTTGAGGCGGAGCCTGCACCTGAGATTTCTACCCAAGAAACTGAAATTGTTGAATCTACTGAAGAAGGTCAAGGAGAGGTCACCATGGAGGAAGTAAAGAAGTTTATATGAAAAGTAATAGCCTTCACAACTACAATCCCTCATGATGAGGACACATCTAAAGAGTTCCATCCAACTGGCCATGAGATAGAAGTGTGGAAAGGAAAAAGTGTTCTTGAGAACCAAGACACTGACATAGGAACCTCCTTGAAGTCGGCTCTTGACTATTTATATAAGGACTATGAGGGTCCCGTAGAGAACTCTCAAAAAGCTGTTGAGGCTGAGCCTCAACCCCTAACTCCACAACCTGCTGAAGAGCCCATCTCTTTCCTTAATCAGCTACAAAGAATGATGAATACTATGAGAAAAAGTATTAAAGTATTTGTGGAAAAGACAGTCCAAGAACTGAGGATAGAAATGCATGAGAGGATTTCAGAAGTAGAAAGGGCGATGCAACACTTGAACACTCAAATTTTCCAGTTTTTCATGAAGGCGTCAACTACAACGGACTATACTGCAAGATAAAATGATATGACCCATCAGGGTATTCAAGCAGTTATAGACAACCAGGATGCCACTGGAGAAAATTTATAGCAGGCATTCCAAGAAGCACATGTTAGACTGGCTGATAACAGGATGGCCATCATAGAAAGAATGGATTCATCCAACCAGCTACTAGATGGACACCTTTTGCAAACCAAGAACATTGTAGCAATAGTTGTCAACATTCTGCAAGATAAGATTGGTGAAGCCCAAGAGGTCATCTGCAAAGAAATAATTGAAGAACTCAGAAAGGGGGGAAGGACATTACCCTCTATTCTGCCTAGCAAGCCATTTGGGTTACAAATTCAGCCAGAGAAGCCTTGGGATTGGAACCTGTAAACTACTCTCTTCAGCCAATCATACTTGAGTCTGACCCTACTGCAGACAATGATTTCCTCCCTCTAGAGGATTATGAAGCATCTTGGGAGGAGAGTATGATCTTACTCCTGCAAGAGCAGAATAAGGGGAATCATTATTCAGGAAGAGGAGGGTTGATCAAGTGCACGCTGAGATTATGGAGGCTAGATATAAAAGAAGAATTGAAATCCAGAACATGCCAGGATATAAGGAATGAAGTCCCATATCCAAGGACATTATACTATACAGCTGGAATAACTTTGGTCAGCATGGGATCAACATCTCTAGATACTATAACTCAGCGGAGTGGAAGAAACATGAAGATCAGGAGACAAAGAGGAAACTTCACAAAATGAAAAACCTCATAGACCTCATCCTTCTCCCAGATACATTTTGAGAGTCAAAAGAGAAAGGCTGAAGGGAAAGATTTCTAAGTGCTAAGAACTTTGAGATGTCCTAGCTAATGTTTTGGAATGTTTTATCTTATTTAACTTAATTGTAATCCCTACTATTTTCAATCTTATTAATATGAATCTAAATTACTTCTCCGCCTATATTTGTCTTAGCATATTTTTTATGTATCTATGGTTACTGTCATATAAGATTCTGACTTCTTCAAATAGAGAGAGATTGTCGAGAATATTGTCCCCAAGATTCTTGATTTGAAGAAGGCCTCAAAAATGACAATAAACATCTTGTATTTTATGACTATTCAAGTTTTGGTGTGATAGGTATAACTTAGGTGCATGACTAATATATGGTTAGACACTTGGTCACCCAAAAAGGGTTTTGCCCTTATTATCCCTCAAGGAGCAAAATTCATATTAATCTCAGTACTAATCATATATTAGACATGTTACTATCAATGGGAAAAGTCACCAAGGACAAAAGGAATCAGAGGCAGAAACAGAATATTCACTAAGGAAAAATTCGACTTGATCGAGTTCATTGCTAAGTAAAAGTTTGTATGTATCGACTTCTTGGCTAAGTAGAAGTTTGACTGCATCGACTTTATAGCTAAGTAAAACCTCGACTGCATCGACTTCTTGGCTAAGTAGAAGTTCGACTACATCGACTTTATAACTAAGTAAAAGTTTGAATGCATTGACTTCTTGGCTAAGTAAAAGTTCGACTGTATAAACTTTATAGTCATGTAAATATTCAACTGCATCGAAGGCATGGCATATGAAAGTGAGGGGATAAGTTGTAAACTACTCTAGAGGGGGGGTGAATATAGTATTCAAATTTTATGAACAACTAGTCAGCTCCCTTGGAGTTTATTTGCGGAATAAATAATCTGATACTTGAACCCTAAGAGCCTAACACAGTGAAGTGCACAAGTGAGAGAGTTAACTGAAATTTCAGTTTAACTATAAGCCTATCACAGCAACTAGCAATCCTAGGTAGTTCTATCACAGCCATAGAATAGACAATTAAACAAGATAGCCAGAGACACAGGATATATAGTGGTTCCCTCTAAATAGGTACTCCACTCTTCTACCACCCTGGTAGGAATCCACTACAGGTTTTTGCTAAGGTGCCCTGACACCAATGATCTGATTCAGGTAGATCAAACAGACCCTTTGAGCTTTTGATAAGGATGCTCAACCACAGGTTGTTGATAAGATGCCCTGTCACCAATGTTCACTTTTGAAGAGGTGTGAACAAACTCTTTTACAAAGGGGTTGAGAGGGTTAGATTATCTTCTCTGTTGTAAATACAGATTAGAGAAGACTTGTGGATTCTCTAAAGAATCAAAGTCTCCCCCTGGCTCAGTGAAAGTCCAGGGAAAGCCTTTGCTTCAGGATGAAGGAGTTTCAGATATACTGAAACTAAATCCTCAGAGATCTGTAGACTGATTTTTATCAGGTCTTCAGATTCTGGAATAATTGAAGCAGAACTGGAGCTCTTTCTGAAGTCTTGAAAACTCTAAGCAGATGCTCAGGAGACTTGAGAATGAAAGTAATTGCTCTGGGCTTTTTCTTCAGGGGAGCTTTTCTTCTTCTTTTTGTGAGATGGTGAAGAGTTGCTCTGAAGATGCTTGAGAGAATGCAGCACTGAAAAAAAAATCTCTCTGTATCTATAACTTGTAATTTTTCTGAGAAAAAAATCTCTCTTAAATATGTCTTCTCATTTTTTCTTTGGAATGGCTCTATTGATTTGAATTCTCGAGCCCTGCAACAAATTATCTCAAAATAGAATATAGCAATAGGAATAGAATGACCTATTAGCTTACTGTCAGTCCCAATAAGGAATTAAATAAGTGGGAAAATACTTCAGTACAAGGACTTACCATTCTTGGAAATAGCAAACAGTGCCAACGGCTAGAATACAGCCTGGCAATATATTTTGTATAATAGGACAAAAATGCTTTATCAAAATACTGAATCCCGTGATTTAAGCTTGACATATTTGGTAATTAATTTATTTTGAATTTAAGCCATAAATATGCAAAAACAACTTCAGAAAATTCTCTAACCACAAGCTAAAACACTTGGAAATAAACCAAGGAATAGAATGAATACAAAAAGATAAAGGCAGACAATAATCGTCGAACAGGGGTTCGATGATCGTCGACCTAACTAACAGATCGTCGACTAAAAGCAGAAATCTGTCGAAACAGAAATCGTCGAACAGAAATCGTCGACCAGCTCAAGATATCGTCGACTAAAGCAGAAAATCTGTTTAAACAGAAATCGTCGAACATCTCATGATGTCGACGACTAAGGCAAAAAATCTGTCGAGACAGATATCGTCGAACATCTCATGATGTCGACGACTAAGGCAGAAATCTGTCGAGACAGAAATCGTGAAGCAAGAACACGATCGTTGAACTGCTGATGGCAGATCGTCGACCAACCTTCAGAGCATAATAAACTTGCTCTGAGATCGTTGACCATCGGTCGACGATAATTGTCTTGACTTCAACGATTCTATAGCCCTGCTATCGTCGACCAATGATCGACGATCGCGAGGCCTCGTTCGACGATGGTCGAACGGAAAATGCCTTAACCAAAAAACATCTAGAACTTCTAGCCTAAGCTCTAGGTCAGTTATAAACTGTCCTAGGGAAACTGAACAAGGCCTAATCATGATCATATATAGTTATATGGATCAAGAGGGGCTGGAAAGGGATTACATAAGCCAAATCACATCTAGGGTACCAACAATCTTCCCCTATTTGGGTTATGTTATCCAATCCGATCTAAAAACTAATGCACACAATAACAAAAGCAGAGATTAACCAAAAATTTAAATCACAGGCAATCCACAGAAAAACATAAAAACATAAATCAGCAGAACTATAAAGTATCAAGCAGATTTATCAGAGGTTTTAGCATCAGATGAGTTCTTAGGGATTACAACTGGTTTGAAAATAATTTCTCTGTTTGGATTTGCTGCTTGTCTTTTGGATAGCATTAGGTCATGTTCACCAATAATTTTCTTTTCAGCATAGCATGGCAGAACTGCAGCAGGGTGCAACTTCATGTATTCTTCAGTATTAAAAATTTCAGAGTTGACTTGAATTTTGCTGAGTTCCTTTTCTCTGAATTCAGACATAGTTGTATATGCTGTAGGGTCTAGTCCTTGAGCTTTGGCTCTCTCCATCATGCTTAGTGCAATAGATTCCTTAAATCTTGCCATAGAGGCAATTCTTTCAGTTTCAGTCATATCTGATGGAGAGGGTGGTCTGTCAGTATCAGCTTGAGCTGCAATCTCCATGTTCCTTTGAAGAGCTGTGGCTAATTTGCTTGAGTCAAGAGGAAACTGTGCAGCCTTTTTAGGATCAGTTTCAGCATATAGAGATCTTGGAGGTGCAAGTTCAATGAACTTCTTGTGGGATTTCTCTGAATAGACTACTCTTTTTCCTTTTGTTTCAACTGTCTCAGAAGCAGCAGGTTTCCTTGATGTGGAGGATGGACCTCTCCTGGGAGGAGAAGGTTTCCATTCTGGAACTTTCTTTTTAGGAGAAGGAGGAGGAGAGAAAGTAGGTTGCTGAAATGTCATCTCCTTTATTTGTTCCATGGGAACATTTTCATTTCTTTTCCTTCCTTGTCCTGATACATCTTGGCCTCCCTGGCTTTGGTTACTCCTTCTCTGGTAGGACTGAAAGGTGTTAGAACTGGCTGATTTTGCAGATGGGTCAGAAGAGAGACTTCCAGAGGCTCCAGCACCAGGAGGTGGAGGAGGACCTCTGGGGGGGAATTTCTGAATTGGAGTGTCATATCTTTTTGTTCTCTTCTTCTCTCTTGTCTGATTCTTTGAGAGTCTCATCCATGGTTGAAATTCTTTGCTCTTGGGATCAATTCCCTTCAGAATGAAATAGGGAACATCCTTGTCTGGATTAGCAGTAGGAGGAGCAGATGCTTTTCTTTTCTTGGATACAGCCTTTTTCTTCTTCTGGGTGCTATCAGAATCCTCAGAATCATCATCATCAGAGGAGTGGGATGAGGTTCTGCCAGCATAATCATCAAAGTCTTGTTCTGAGATATCCTTGGCAACTATAGCATGTTCATCCTTTTCTTTCTCCTGCTTCTCTCTATCTTCTTTTTCTCTTGCTTCCTCAATGGCATCTTGCTCAAGGAGGGCATCAAGATCAACATTTGGAGATCTCTTCCAGAGTTCTGATTCAGGATACAAGTCAGGAACTATCCTGGGGACCAGTTCTGCAATAGAAGGAATGGATAGAGGATAGGTGTTGGGGTTTGTCTCCACAATGCCTCAGATTTGTAGGAGGTCAGACCTTGAACTAAGATGAATTAAGGTGTATTTGATGCTGTGTTTAAGTTGTATGTGTGCAGGTCCTTAATGCCAAGTGTAGACCAATGTCAGTCTATAATGGGTCACCAAACACAGGACCATACAATGTAATCCCTCATTGTGTGATCCAAAGTGTTGGCCCATGTATAGCCTCTCTATTGGGATACACTTCCTTCATGCACTTGGATTGATGGACAGAAGCATTGGAGCAAATTTCCTCATAGAATTTTTCTAAGTCCCTAATACTCGAGTAACCCCTTATGATACTCGAGTATCAGGCTTAATACTCGAGTAGTTAGTAAGACATACTCGAGTAGTTAGAGATACTCGAGTAGTCAGTTAGACTTACTCGAGTAAGGTCTTAATACTCGAGTAGTCTGTGTCCCATACTCGAGTAGTTAGTGAGATACTCGAGTAATCAGTTTGGCTTACTCGAGTAGGGTCTGAATACTCGTGTAGATATATCTATACTCGAGTAGTTAAGTTAGTCACTCGAGTAAGTTCTTTTCATACTCGAGTAAGTAACTTGATACTCGAGTAAATCATGTTTGATACTCGAGTAGATCCTTTTCTTCTCTTCTCTGCAAGTTCAAAGTACTGATACTCGAGTAAATACCCTGATACTCGAGTATGTGTTTTCTGATACTCGAGTAAATACCCTGATACTCGAGTATGTGTTTTCTGATACTCGAGTAAATACCCTGATACTCGAGTATGTGTTTTCTGATACTCGAGTAAATACCCTGATACTCGAGTACGTGTTTTCTGATACTCGAGTAATTCCCTGATACTCGAGTATATGTGTTTCTGATACTCGAGTAATCCCCTGATACTCGAGTATATCCTTCTGTTACTCGAGTATATGTTTTCTGATACTCGAGTATCTAAGTTCCCATACTCGAGTATTCCTTCTCTCACTCGAGTATAGCTGTTCTCTAATTCAGAATTCTTCTAAGTTCTAATTCGTCTTAAGTATTTTGAATCTGTCAATTCTGATTGGTCCACGTGTCATCATTAATCAATATTATGACCGTTGGAACCCACCTATAAATAGGTCTTTTCAGAAATGACTTTTAAGCGTTATTACAGAAATATTCTTTTTAAGAAAGAGAAATTCCGTGAACCCTAATTTCACGCCGCCGCCATTGCCGTTCACGGAAGAAGAAAAGTTTGGATCGCGACCTTCGTTTTCATCGATCTTTCCTCTAGCGATCCAGAAGAAAGAGAATCACTCGATCTTGCCGAGCCTTGAAGATTCCAGATCTACTTTCTCGATCGAGGTGGTTCTAGTTTTTAGATTCGTGGATTTCTCTCAGGTCATCTTCAACCTTTTTTTCTGATCAAGCCGAAGTTCCTAAAGAAGAAGACCGTCAAAGATCCAGATCTGAGATTGATGTTTTGATTTTTATTTTCAAACCAAATTTCATTGTAGGAGATTTTTCTCCGAGACTTGTAGGAAGTTTGTCTTCCGAGTTTTTGTAGATCCATTTTGGATCGAGATTTGTAGGAACGTGGTTCCGAGGTGTAGGATTGTTTTCAATCCGAGATAGTGGAGTAGCCGAGTCTAGTAATTTGCTAGATCGGTGAGGAAAGTGGACGTACCCAAGATTGGGGAACCACTATAAATCTCTTGTCTTCTGTGATTGCTTGATATTTGCTGTGTTAGTTTTTAATTCCGCATTTGACACGCATTTCACCTATTCACCCCCCTCTAGGTGATTTAGGCTAACATCTTAGACCTCTCAATTGGTATCAGAGGGAGGTTGATCGTTAAAAGGTTAACACCTTGATCTTATCCTTCTAAGTTGTTTCTTGGAAAGTATCAAGCATGAGTAAGACCAAGGATTTTGCTAAACTCCCTATCTGCACCAAGAACAACTTTCCTATGTGGAAGGAAAGGGTAAAGTTCTTCATGGAAGCAGTAGATCCCCGGATCTTCATGATTGTTGAAGAAGGTCCCCACATTCCTATGACTGCATCCACCATAGATCCCACCAAGCAAGTTCCTAAGAAGCTGATGGATCTAGATAAGGATGAGATTGCACTTGTCTCTCTGGACAAGAAAGCCAAAAATATTATAGCAAGTGCAGTGGATGACTCAATGCTGCAAAATCTGATTCATTGCCAGTCTGCCAAGGAGATGTGGCAATCCCTTGTGACTCTAATGGAAGGTACAGAAGAAGTGAGGGATGATCGTAGATCCCTACTGAACCAAAAATATGAAGCCTTCAGGCAGGGTCATAAGGAAGCCATAGCTGACACTTTTGAGAACTTCTTCAAGATAGTAAATGGCCTAAGAGTTTATGGACGTGTCTTCACCAACGGGGAACTCAATGACAAATTCTTAAGATCCCTAACCAAGGAATGGGACAATAAGGTATGTGCCATTCGGGAGTTTGGAAGGTTAGCTGAGACGGACCCGCAGAATCTGTTCGGAAAGCTTATGTCTTACGAGCTGCAAATCAACTCAAGAAAAGCTGAAGAAGAGACAAGCAGGTCTGCATCCAAGGAGAAATCTGTCGCTCTAAAGGCAGATAGCTCAAGGAAGATAAAGGCTAGCTCTCCTGCCCCAGTTCCTGAGGCTGATGAAGAAGAATCATCTGAGCCTAGCTCATCTGGCTCAGAACTATCTGATGGAGAGTTCTCCCTACTCTCAAGGCAGTTCAAGAAATTCTTGAACAAGAAGAAGCAATGGAGAGGCAAGGATGCCTCATATAGAAGATCACGACATGACGGTGATCATCAGAAGAAAGGCTCAAGCAGCCATGACAGGTACAATTCTAAATAGAACAAACATATTTCAACTGACATCATTTGCTATTGTTGCAATAAGCCAGGTCACGTCATCGCCGATTGCCCTCACAAAAAGAAAGAGGGTGGAAGAAGAGAGGAAAAGAAATCCTCACACCATAAGAAGAGGACAGAGAAAAGCCTAGTAGCCAAGAAGAGCAAAACTCTCAGCGACTCTGACTCATCTGAGTCAAGTGAAGAAGAGGAAGCTTACTTTGGGCTCATAGCTCATTCAGATGATGAACAAGTCCCCCAGTTCACTGGGGAGGTAAAATCTCACACTCCTCTCTCTGACTCTGATGATGACAATGAGCAAGAGGGCTATTCCTCTGAAGATGAATCTGAGCTCATGAGTCAGTATAAGGAGTTACTCACCGCCTACGAAAAATGTCGTAGAGTAGTGAAAACTCAAGCCAAAGAGATAAAATCTCTACAGGCTAGTGAGAGCAGCTTGAGAGTAGAAGTCAATAAGACTAACTCTCTTCAAGAGAACTTCAATGCTGCTATGGAGGAATACAATAAAGCTCTCAAGCACCTTGACCTTAAAGAGATAATCATCAAGGAATTGGAACAACAACTCGAGGCTGAAAAGAAGCTTGTTGAGAGCTTCTCTAAGCCTAAGACAGTTCTTCCAATCGTTGCTGAATTCTCTGCTAAGGCCAAGGGTGCTGGTTTAGGCCACATTGGCTCTTCTAGTAAATCCTCTAGAAGAAACAAGGCCAAGAGAAAGAATAAGGCTGCCCGAAAGACTCTAGCTGAAGAAAAAGGGAAAGCTCCCTTGGAACCTGTTGTGTTCAAGAAAGTTATCTTTCCCACGAACGAACTCGATTATGAGTCCACCTACGGACACTTTTCTAGGCCAATCCCTGAGAAGCCTAAGTCAAGATACCAAGGTTGGACTCGTCCTCGTAACTTTGGCGAGAGTGTCTTCAAGGCACCTTATGAGGAGATTCAGCTTCAAAGCTATGGACCTTATGCTCATGGTCATAACTTTAAGAAGACACCAAAAGTAAAACCCATTGTAGAAAAGCCTATGAAGGAGAAGACTTCATGTAACTGCAATCATCATGAAGCCTCTTCCTCCAAAAGTAAGGCTCCTGCTAGACCTTCATTCCAGAAAGTCAGGCAGGACTACCCAAGGCAAAGATACAACAGGTTCAACTGTTGGTGTTGTGGCAAAATTGGTCATTTTGCCAGTGATTGTTGGTTCAATCCTAATAATGCTGCTACCCCTAAAGTTAGCAACGTGAGAATGACCACTCATGAGGCTAATACTCGTAGGGGGAGTATTCTAACTCGAGACCAAGGACCCAAACTTGTTTGGGTTCCTAAGGCTAAATGATTGTAATTGCAGGTATGTCCAAAGGCCACCAAAATGCCAATCTGGTACTTGGACAGTGGATGTTCTCGGCATATGACTGGGACAAGGAGCCTACTACTGAACTACACCTCAGTCTGCAACGGACCAAAGGTCATCTTTGGAGGTTCAGATCGAGGAATCACTAAAGGCTATGGTATGATTTCTAACGGTAGCGTATCCTTCTCGGATGTAGCCTATGTTGAAGGATTGGAACACAATCTCATCAGCATAAGCCAACTATGCGACAAAGGATACGTAGTTGAATTTCATGCTGACAAGTGTTTGATAAAATCGGTTAACAATATGGAAACTATTTTATCAGGCACTCGAAGCAGAAATATTTTCTGTTTGAATTTTATTTGTATAGACTCTTCGACACCAGTGTGTCTTTTGGCAAAAAGTAGTGCATCTCTTGCTGACCAATGGCACAAGAGACTAGCACATATTAATTTCAAAACTATTAATAAATTATTCTCTCAAAACTTAGTGCGTGATGCACCCAAGGTCAAGTGCGTTACGGACAGTCCTTGTCACGCTTGTATCAAAGGCAAGCAAACAAGAAGTTCGTTTAAAAGCATAATAGGCAAGGATTCCAATAGAAGTTTACAGCTTCTTCATATGGACTTGTTTGGTCCACTGCAGGTTAGAAGTTTGGGAGGTAAGGAATATACGTTGGTTATTGTGGATGATTACTCGCGCTTTGCGTGGGTGTTCTTTCTGAAACACAAGTCAGATATCTTCGGTACTTTCACTAATTTTGTCAGGCAAATCCAGAATGAATACAACCGTTCCGTAGTCAAAATCAGAAGTGACAATGGAACGGAATTCAAGTCTGGAGCCATGACAGAATTTTGTGAAAGTCAAGGTATCTTTCATGAGTTTTCCTCTCCCCGCACACCACAGCAAAATGGAGTGGCTGAGAGAAGGAACAGAACACTCATAGAGGCTTGTCGGACCATGTTGAGTGATGCCTCACTTCCGGAGTATTTCTGGGCTGAAGCCGTCAACACCGCTTGTCACGTGCAAAATCGAGCACTCATCAACAAAGACCATGATAAGACTCCTTACGAACTTCTAAAAGGCAGGCAACCAACCATTTCATACTTTAGAATCTTTGGTTGTAAGTGCTTCGTACTTAACAATGGCAAGTATCACACTACAAAGTTTAGCGAGAAAAGCTTTGAAGGTATTTTTGTAGGTTATAGTAGCCATAGTAAGGCCTATAGAGTTTTCAATAGAAAAACTCTGGTTGTGGAAGAGTCGATACATCTTGTATTTGATGAGACGAGTCTGTTGCAAAGCAACTCGTCTAGTGTGCCTATTGTAGATGCAGGTACAAAGTTGAAAGAACTCAGCTTGGATGAACCTATTAAAGATAAAGATGAGACGTTCATCAAGATCCCCTCTACAACCACCTTTGGAGAGGGAGATGATCAAGATGAAGAAGACATCCCAGCTGAAGATATAACTCCAGTGGCTGAAGAGATCCCAGATGCAAGGACTTTAGAGTTCAGACACTTGAAGGATCATCCTGTTGACCAAATCATAGGAGATCCTCGGGATGGTGTCAGAACTCGTCGAGGTACAACTAACGAGAATTTACACTTAAGCTTTCTCTCACAGGTTGAACCAAAGAAATTTGAGGAAGCCAACTCCGACGCATCCTGGATTCTAGCCATGGAAGAAGAATTAAATCAGTTCAAAAGATGCAAAGTCTGGACACTTGTTCCTAGACCCAAGCATAAGAACGTCATCGGGACAAAATGGGTCTACCGGAACAAGATGGATGAAGACGGAACAATTATAAAGAATAAAGCCAGACTTGTCGCCAAGGGATATCGTCAAGAGGAAGGGATCGACTTCGACCAAACTTATGCTCCAGTAGCAAGACTGGAGGCAATCAGGTTATTTCTTGCCTACGCTGCACTGAAGGGCTTTACCGTCTATCAGATGGACGTAAAGTCCGCCTTCCTGAATGGTGACATAAAGGAAGAAGTGTATGTAGAGCAACCGCCAGGTTTTGTTGACTCAACCTTTCCTAACTATGTTTACTTATTGCAAAAAGCACTATATGGTCTTAAGCAAGCTCCTCGAGCTTGGTATGAGACGCTATCTACCTTTCTTCTTGAGAACAAGTTCACGAGAGGAAAGATAGATAAGACATTATTTCTTAGGGAAATAAAGGGCAAGATTTTGCTAGTGCAAATCTATGTCGATGACATTATTTTCGGCTCTACAGACAACAACCTCTGCAAGAAGTTTTCTAAACTTATGCAAGAGAAGTTTGAAATGAGCAGTATGGGAGAGCTGAAGTATTTCTTAGGGCTTCAAGTGAAACAATCTGAGGATGGAATTTTCATCTCTCAGACCAAGTTCACCAAAGAGCTGCTTAAGAAATTCGGAATGGAGAATGCAACCTCTATGAGGACTCCAATGGCCTCAGCTATGTCTCTGGACAAGGACGAGAAAGGGAAACCTTTTGATGAAACCAAGTACAGAAGCATAATTGGGTCCTTGCTCTACCTTACTGCGAGTAGACCAGATATAATGTTCTCAACATGTGTATGTGCTAGATTTCAGGTGAACTCTAAGGAATCTCACTACATTGCTGCAAAGCGAATTTTGAGATACCTCAAAGGAACACCAAATCTTGGCTTATGGTACCCGAGAAGTAATGATAGTGAACTAATTGGATTTTCAGATGCAGATTTTGCAGGTAGCAAAGATGACAGGAAAAGCACTTCCGGGACTTGCCAATTTCTCGGAAGGAGACTTATCTCCTGGAGCAGCAAGAAACAGAACTGTGTAGCCATCTCAACGGCTGAATCAGAGTACATCTCTGCAGGCAGCTGTTGTGCACAGCTGTTATGGATCAAGAATCAGTTTGAAGACTACAACATGAAGTTCCAGAACATTCCCCTGTTCTGTGACTCTTCCAGCGCCATAGCAATAGCCAACAACCCAGTCTCCCACAGCAGGACCAAGCACATAGAGCTTCGCTATCATTTCATCCGGGAGCATGTGGAAAATGGAGATATAGATCTACAGTATGTCTCCACAGACAGGCAAGTTGCAGATATTTTCACCAAGCCGCTGGACGAGTCCAAGTTCTCGTTCTTCAAAACTGAGCTTGGACTGCTCAACAAAGAAGACCAATGATGGACTCTCAAATTAAGAAGACATCAGTAATGTTGGCTGCTCAGAGGTACAGTTTTTCAGTGGAACAGGACATCTACCAGGGAAATTCCTTCAAGTATTCGAGACTCGAGTATCAAGTCACACTTACACGAGTAAACAGCTAATACTCGAGTATCAAGTTTTATATACTCGAGTAATCCAATAGTTACTCGTGTATGAACTTCCTCACTCGAGTATTAAAATTCGTAAAGGACTAATACTCGTGTATGCTGATTACATACTCGAGTATGCCTTCTCATTACTCGTGTATGTCATGACCTACTCGAGTATACCAACTTCATACTCGTGTATGCCGTCCTCCTTTACTCGAGTACTCGAAATTTTTCGGTTTTTCAAAATTTCTACTCGCACCTAGCAAATTGCCGCCTCTTCAGGTAAGTCCTTATACTTAATACCTTTTTAAACCTAATTAGGATTATTTATATATATATTCAAAACGAAAAAGTCCTTTCCACTTCTCATTCACTCGAGTAGCGCCGACTTTTCGTTTTCCCGAAACCCTGTTCTTCGTCTTCCGTCGCCGCAAGAATTCCAGTTTCCTCGCCGTCTGGTTCCTTTGCATTGCAGTTTCCTGATGGCTCCTCCTTCGTCCAAGATCGGTATTGGGTCAGAACTCTTCCCAGAAGGTATCGCCGAACTTTCAGATGATTTCCGCAACCTCCTCATCCTATTCGACACCGCCGGATTATCATTTGTTCTGATGGCACCGTGCCGAGTTATATTCCCTGCGGTGGAGGAATTCTACAAGAATTTGAAGATTAAACGGAATGGAAAAGTGCTCAAATCCAAAGTCAGAGGACTCAAAATCCGCCTAGACAAGACCTCTGTAGCTACCTTGTTAAAGATGCCCGTCGTTGATGAAGAAGATGATTTAACTACAGAGGATTCCGACCGCACCAGTCTCTTCTGTGGAGTATGTCCTGAAGCAGACTCGATTAGCCGCTCAGACTTCAACTCTGAAGGGAAATTTCTTGTAGATGTCATTGCTAAAGTTCTCCTCTGCAAGACCTACTCTATCAGAGATATCTCAATGGACATGTTTGACATCATGCAAGCCATCATATGTCGCAAGAAATTCCAGTTTGGCATGATGATACTGGATAAGATTAGAGAAAGCGTGAAGCACCCCAGCTATGCAAGGATTATCTCCCTCCTCCTCCATGAGATCAACCCTACAGTATTTGATTTGTCCAAAGGAACTCCCCTTCACCACATGAAGAAGGTCTCTCTCTCCTCCATCCAGAGGTATGACATCAAGCTCCTCAATACTGCCCAAGCTTCCAAATCTGCTGCCACCTCAGAAATTCCCAAAGAAACCAGTTTCCCTGAAGACAGGATTCCATCTCCTCCTCTACATCAAACTACTGCTACCACCAGTGCAATAGTTGAGGGGGAGCCTGCCTCTTCTCTTCCTCAGAATCAGGTTTCTTCAGAATCAGTAATTCTAGAACAAGAAGAAGTAAGAATTCCTACTCCTCCAGTCTCTCCCCCTCCAGCAGAGATTCCATCAGCAAACCCAGACTCAGAGCTTCCAGACTCAGCAGCCCTTCTGTCTACAGCTGAAGAAATTAACAATCTTATTGATGAGCTCAGCTCAGATGCCCCACTCTTCCAGAATGGATCAGCTGCAAAGTCTCCAGTTCAGTCTCCTGCAAGAACCCCAGCTCCATCTCCTGCAAGAACCCCAGCTCCATCTCCTGCAAGAACTCCAGTCCAATCTCCAGTCCAATCTCCTGAGAGTGAGCCTAGCCAATCAGCTCATATTCTCCTGTCTGATGATGAGATGTCTCCAAATCCTGTGGAGGCACCTCTGAGGACTTTGGATTTCTCCATGCCCTCTCTCCTACCCACAGAAGAAAATGTTGAAATAGAACCCTTCAAGAGAGCTGTCAGCTCAGTGGTGATCACAGAAATCCTTCCTTGGACTGCCCCTGCTCCTGCTCCTGCTGCTTCAGCTCCTGAACCAACCTCAGCTCCCTCCTCTTCAGATATAATAAGCAAGATTGAGCTTATGCTCAAAGAACAGAGAGATTACTTTGATGCCTCTCTGCAATCAGTAACATCCAAGGTCTCTGCTCTTGAAACAGAGATGAGCAGAGGCTTTGCTGAGATTCAAGCAAATACTGATGAGTTAAAAAGGTTGTTCCAAATTGGAGGCAAAGCCATAGACCACACCATTACAAGCATAGGTGAGCTAAGAAACCAGGCCGAGATAGTAGCTCACAATCAGATCAAGCTAGATGAGAGAGCTGAAATGAATGTTGTGAAAGTATGTAATGAAGTGGGCACCTTCAAAGATGAAGCCATTGCAAAGCTAAACATAGATATCAGCAAGGGGGAGAAAGTTGTAAAAGAACAAGTGGACAAACTACATGAGCAAGCTCAAATAGTTGTAAAAGAACAAGTTGAAACTCTCTCTAAACAGGCTCAAACTACAGTGGATGGAATTGTAAAGGAAATGAAAGCAGACATTCTCTCTCAACTTCAATCTGTAAAGTTTTATACCTATGACACTGCTGTGTGGCTGCATAACATGAACTTCCTTAATGCCCAGCTCAACCCAACCATTATACCTCAGCACCTAAATCCTCTTGAAGAGCAACCCTCTGCAGATGCCCCTGTCCAAGCTACCATTCCAGAAAGTGGTGTGCCAGCCTTCTCTCCTAGACCTGAGGGTGATGTGACTGAGCCTCCTCTTAACTACTCTGACATGTGGCAAGATGATTTTCTTTCCAGTTCTCAAGGTCCTTCTAAGAAGAAAAGAAAGTATGGTGAAGGTGCTTCTGCAAGTCGTTCTGCTCCCAGGAAAGAGCCAGCTTCTGAAAGTAGACCTCCTGTTGTTCATGCTGAAGTGTGGAGTCCTACCTCTAAGTCCATAATTCTTGATACTTTGAGGTTAGTGACAGATCTTGGAGAAAACAGAGATCAGTTCTACAGTAATACAGAATGGAAGGCCTATGAAGTGTCCCAGATTAAAATCAGACTCCATGACAGAAACTGGGGACACAATAATCCATCTGCTCCTCCTAGGCCCAGGACTTACTTTCCCAAGCCATACAGTTATCTAGAAAGGCAAGAACTAAAGAGAGAAAGGAGGCACAAGGATGCCCCATCTTGAGTTGAACTGAGAATGTGAAATTGGACTTTTGTTTCTATGCTTAAAACATTTCTATATATATATATTTAATTCTGATTATGGCAATGTTTTACTTACCCTGCTTTAGTTAAGTTTATTCTCCTGTTATATGCATGTTGTTTCTTTTACTCTTAAGTAATTCACCTTAGTATAGAGAGTGCTGACATCTACAAATAGGGGGAGATTGTTGGGGTTTGTCTCCACAATGCCTCAGATTTGTAGGAGGTCAGACCTTGAACTAAGATGAATTAAGGTGTATTTGATGCTGTGTTTAAGTTGTATGTGTGCAGGTCCTTAATGCCAAGTGTAGACCAATGTCAGTCTATAATGGGTCACCAAACACAGGACCATACAATGTAATCCCTCATTGTGTGATCCAAAGTGTTGGCCCATGTATAGCCTCTCTATTGGGATACACTTCCTTCATGCACTTGGATTGATGGACAGAAGCATTGGAGCAAATTTCCTCATAGAATTTTTCTAAGTCCCTAATACTCGAGTAACCCCTTATGATACTCGAGTATCAGGCTTAATACTCGAGTAGTTAGTAAGACATACTCGAGTAGTTAGAGATACTCGAGTAGTCAGTTAGACTTACTCGAGTAAGGTCTTAATACTCGAGTAGTCTGTGTCCCATACTCGAGTAGTTAGTGAGATACTCGAGTAATCAGTTTGGCTTACTCGAGTAGGGTCTGAATACTCGTGTAGATATATCTATACTCGAGTAGTTAAGTTAGTCACTCGAGTAAGTTCTTTTCATACTCGAGTAAGTAACTTGATACTCGAGTAAATCATGTTTGATACTCGAGTAGATCCTTTTCTTCTCTTCTCTGCAAGTTCAAAGTACTGATACTCGAGTAAATACCCTGATACTCGAGTATGTGTTTTCTGATACTCGAGTAAATACCCTAATACTCGAGTATGTGTTTTCTGATACTCGAGTAAATACCCTGATACTCGAGTATGTGTTTTCTGATACTCGAGTAAATACCCTGATACTCGAGTACGTGTTTTCTGATACTCGAGTAATTCCCTGATACTCGAGTATATGTGTTTCTGATACTCGAGTAATCCCCTGATACTCGAGTATATCCTTCTGTTACTCGAGTATCTAAGTTCCCATACTCGAGTATTCCTTCTCTCACTCGAGTATAGCTGTTCTCTAATTCAGAATTCTTCTAAGTTCTAATTCGTCTTAAGTATTTTGAATCTGTCAATTCTGATTGGTCCACGTGTCATCATTAATCAATATTATGACCGTTGGAACCCACCTATAAATAGGTCTTTTCAGAAATGACTTTTAAGCGTTATTACAGAAATATTCTTTTTAAGAAAGAGAAATTCCGTGAACCCTAATTTCACGCCGCCGCCATTGCCGTTCACGGAAGAAGAAGAAAAGTTTGGATCGCGACCTTCGTTTTCATCGATCTTTCCTCTAGCGATCCAGAAGAAAGAGAATCACTCGATCTTGCCGAGCCTTGAAGATTCCAGATCTACTTTCTCGATCGAGGTGGTTCTAGTTTTCAGATTCGTGGATTTCTCTCAGGTCATCTTCAACCTTTTTTTCTGATCAAGCCGAAGTTCCTAAAGAAGAAGACCGTCAAAGATCCAGATCTGAGATTGATGTTTTGATTTTTATTTTCAAACCAAATTTCATTGTAGGAGATTTTTCTCCGAGACTTGTAGGAAGTTTGTCTTCCGAGTTTTTGTAGATCCATTTTGGATCGAGATTTGTAGGAACGTGGTTCCGAGGTGTAGGATTGTTTTCAATCCGAGATAGTGGAGTAGCCGAGTCTAGTAATTTGCTAGATCGGTGAGGAAAGTGGACGTACCCAAGATTGGGGAACCACTATAAATCTCTTGTCTTCTGTGATTGCTTGATATTTGCTGTGTTAGTTTTTAATTCCGCATTTGACACGCATTTCACCTATTCACCCCCCTCTAGGTGATTCAGGATACAAGTCAGGAACTATCCTGGGGACCAGTTCTGCAATAGAAGGAATGGATAGAGGATAGGTAAGGATAGGTGGAGAAAAGATGACTGTATCTGCAGGGGCAGATGCTTTTCCTAGAGAGATGGCTAGGGAAACCATATGAGATTTAACCAACTCTTCAATGTACTCAGAGGCAATATTCTCAGCCATAAAGGCTATATATTGTTCAAGGTTTAGAGTACCTGAGCTTGATTCCTTTTCAGTCATCTTGGAGGCATTCTCTGGTAAGTCTTGCACAGCCTCAGCTTCTCCAGCAGCAGCAGCAGCATTCTCAAGTTGTTGAACCACTACTTCTGAGTCAGTAGTGTTCATTGGAACTTTTTCACACAAGTCCATGAGGACTTCCTCATTATCTCTCTCAGAGACTTCTTCATCAGAAGCTAGATTCACTAGGGAGTGAATGTCTTTGTTAGATAAAGATATCAATTTAAAGTCCTGATTATAACCTTTAGAGGAAGTGTTTTACCTTCTGGTTGCTCTGGATCTTTCATCAGAGACTCTTTCTCTGGAATAGCTTCCTCTGGAAGCTCTTGAGGTTCTTCTACAATTGCTGGAAGGGGAAGGGAAGAATTATCCTGAAGGGTCAAGGCATCACCTGAGACCACTTCAACAGACATCTACCCCTGCATGACTTCAGTGGGGACTGGAGTCATGCATCTTACTGAAGAGGGCTCAGCAGGGGGTGGAAGTGATTTGATGGCTTCAGTAAGGGCATTGATGGATGCAATGAGAGGGGCATTGGCAGCCTCAATCATGTTTTGGATGGATGGAGTGATGAGCTCTACAATATGTGCAAGCAATTCAGGAGTTATCTGAAATGCTGAGTGTGTGGAGGTGGATGGATGACTGTGGGATGCAAATTGAGGTGGTGATGGAATGGAAGCAGTATGATCTGCCACATGATCAAATGAATCATGTGGAGATGGGTGATTATCAACATGAGTGTGGGATTCATGTTGAGAGAGGTGTGTGAGGATGGGAGATGCATGTAGGGATTCATGTTGTGGTGGCACTGCAGATTGTGTGGAGGGTAATGCAGGAGATGAGGATGCAGGGGTAAAGAGGGAGGATGGAGGGATTACTGAGCCTTCCCCAGCAAGCTGGAGAGTGGCTGAATCAGCCCTTGTGTCTGATGGAGGGTTAGGATCAACCCTGGCTGACTTCTTGATGACTCGCTGGGATTTCTTGAACAGAGAGGGGTCCAACCTCTTGCTGGCGTTAACTGCAGAGGGTGCAGAAACAAGCAGCAGGGGTGCTTTCACATACAGAAACACACCCAACACCCTGACAAGGTTTACTTCTTTCTTGTTGTTCTTTCTCCTTATCAGTTCAAACAGAACTTTTCCCCAGGCTATCTGCGTCTTATTCACCAAGGCTGACATTAAGGCAAATTGTTGCCTGTTGATGTTGTCGTGAGCAGAGTGTTTTCCCAAAACGACCTTGCCCACCAGGTCTGCCAGAAACTTATACTCTGGAGACAGATTGATCTTCAGCAGCTTAGCTGGGATACCCTCAGCATGGCCCATCACAGTTAGCATGCGGCCATATTCCTCTGTATTTTGCTCATAGTCCTCAGTACCGGTTGGTAGTCCAAACAGCTCAGTCAGAACTTCAGGAGTCAGAATGACCTCCTCTCCATTTATCTTTCCAGTCATGGCTTCGTCGCTGGAGGACGAAGTATATACCCATTCTCGAATCTCTGGTATATGAATCTTCGGTGAGAATGACATAAATCTCTTTAGGCCTTGATCTTCACACAACTGCAGAATGTCTTGGATGGGTTGATCACATCGACTGAAGGAATCGAAGTCGACACAGAATCTAGTGTCGAACTTCATCCCGAAGAGAACTGCTGAAGGAATCGCCATTGGATTGAAGAGAGAATGGAGAACCGAGATGCAAGGCAGGGGAGAAGAGAATCGCGCGGGATTAGAGTTCGAGAGCAAATTCTAAGCCAGAAGATGGAATATGAAAAGACGGAGCGGAAGAACGACGATCTCCAGACCTAAATCGACTATCAGATATAAATCTGCGATCGTCGAACCCGGAACAAAATCGGTCGTCGAACAATGACTGACGATAGTCAATATTTGACTAATCGTAAACATCGACCGACTACAAGCAATCACCACGATTGTCGATCAATATATGTTGGTCGACGATTCTCCACACAGCACAGAAAATCTGTCGTCGACCATTGGTCGACGATAGATACCTAAGGAGAGATCGTTGACCAGTTGATTGACGATTTCTGCCTTACTACAAAAACGATCTGTCGTTGACCAATTGGTCGACGATAGATACCTAACCTGGTCGAAGATCGTCGAGCAGTCGTTCGACGATTTTAGACCGAAAACAAATCTATCCAAATTTTCACTACTCTGAACCATTAATCATACCAAGCTGGTTCAGGAAGAACAAATGCCTTTGTTCATCAAGGGGCTTAGTGAAAATATCTCCTCTCTGCAGGTCTGTGGATATAAATTCCATTGCTATCTTGTTCTTTTCCACATTATCTCTCAGAAAATGATGTCTAATCTCAATGTGCTTGGTCCGGGAATGGTGCACAGGATTTTGAGCAATTGATATTGCACTGGTACTGTCACATAGAATTTTTGTTTTTGAGTGTGTGTACCCATAATCCACTAGCTGATTTTGAATCCACAGGATCTGTGAACAACAACTAGCTGCTGCTATATATTCAGCCTCAGCAGTTGAAGTAGACACAGATGCCTGTTTCTTACAAAACCAAGAGACAAGTCTCTCTCCCAGGAACTGACAGGTCCCTGAGGTGCTTTTCCTGTCAACTCTACAACCAGCATAATCAGCATCTGAATATCCAATTAATTCAAATCCTGACTCAGCTGGGTACCACAGTCCTAAGTTAGGGCATCCCTTAAGGTATCTCAAGATCCTCTTGAGAAGAGTTAAGTGAGATTCCTTTGGGTTGACAGGCATGTAGCAAACATTATGTCAGGCCTACTTGCAGTCAAATACAGCAGGGAACCAACAATGGCTCTATAGTTCTTTTGATCAACAGACTTGCCATTGACATCAGAATCAATAACTGCATTTGAGGCCATAGGTGTGCTCATTGATGAAGCATCAGACATTCCAAATCTTTTAACCAGCTCTCTGGCATATTTTGATTGAGAAATGAAGATACCATCAACACACTGTTTCACTTGGAGACCAAGGAAATAGGATAACTCACCCATGCTGCTCATCTCAAACTTAGAGTGCATTAGTTCAGAGAACCTCTTGCATAGTTTGGGATCAGTGGAGCCAAATATAATGTCATCTACGTAGATTTGAACTAACAGTTGTGAGTCCTTATGATGTCTAATAAATAGGGTTCTATCTACTACACCTCTCACAAACTTGTGTTCTAGAAGGAAATTTGCTAAGGTCTCATACCAAGCTCTAGGAGCTTGCTTAAGTCCATATAGAGCCTTTTGGAGTTTGAACACATGAGTGGGTAAGGTTGATGAAACAAACCCTGGTGGTTGTTCAACAAACACTTCTTCCTTTAAATCTCCATTGAGGAAGGCACTCTTCACATCCATTTGGAAGACCTTAAATCTCTTATAGGCAGCATAGGCTAGGAAAATCCTAATGGCTTCTAGTCTAGCTACAGGGGCAAAAGTCTGATCATAATCTATGCCTTCCTCCTGTCAATAGCCTTGAGCTACTAGCCTAGCCTTATTCCTAACTACTATGCCTTGGGCATCAAGCTTGTTTCTAAACACCCACTTGGTGCCTATGATCAGTTGGCCTCTTGGTCTTGGAACCAAAGTCCAAACTTTACATCTTTCAAACTGGTTAAGTTCCTCTTGCATGGCTATAATCCAGTGTGGATCAAGCTCAGCATCTTTAATGGTTAGGGGCTCAACCTGAGAAAGGAAACAAGCAAACATCACATCTTTGTTGAGTTGATGTCTTATCTGGACTCCTACTAAAATGTCTCCAATCACTTGAGATACAGGGTGATCTCTAAGTGTGACAAGATTAGTAGGTTCAACAATGATCTGATCTTCAACATGTTCAAGATTTAATTCCTCATGTGGAATTTGATCAACTGTTGGAGCAGGTGCTTTAACTTCTAAAAGTTCTACATCAGATTCAGAATCTGAAGAAGCAACCTGAGGAGTTTGTTGGGGATGATTCTCCTGTGTGAGTCTCAAACCTTCCAAATCCTTACTTACACCTAGGACTTGCACTGTACTATTAGAGGAAGAGTCCGTCTCCTTATAATACATGACTGTCTCATCAAAAGAGACATGTGCAGACTCTTCTATCTTAAGAGAGGATATATTAAGGACCCTATAGGCTTTGCTTACTTGAGAGTATCCTAGAAAAACTCCCATTGAAGCTTTTGCCTCAAATTTTCTAAGGTATTCTTTGTTATTGTTATGAACAAAAGCAACACAGCCAAATACTCTAAAATAGTCTATTTTAGGTTTCACTTGCTTAAGTAACTCATAGGGAGTCTTACCCTTAAGTTTATGTATCAGACTTCTGTTCAATACATAGTTAGCTGTGCTAACTGCTTCAGCCCAAAAGGACAGAGGCATGTTAGCATCTGCCAACAATGTACTTGCAGCTTCAATTAGGGTTCTATTTTTCCTTTCAACTACCCCATTTTGTTGAGGAGTTCTAGGAGCAGAGAAGCTATGTTTGATACCTTCCTTCTCACAGAATTCTTGCATAAGAAGAGACTCAAACTCAGTACCATGATCACTTCTGATCAAGACAATCTGAGTAGAATACTCACTCTGTATACACTTTAGAAAATCTGTAAGAACCTTGAAGTTATCAGCCTTAGTTCTCAAGAAGAATACCCAAGTGAACCTAGAGAAGTCATCTACAATTACTAGAGTGTAAGACTTTCCTCCAAGACTCTGTACAGCAATAGGACCAAATAAATCCAAATGTAGCAAGTACAGAATCCTGGGAGAATCACTTTTATTAACTGATTTAAAGCTATTTCTTGTTTGCTTACCTAATTGACAAGCTTTGCAAAGGCCTTCCTTCTTGTAGGGGCAAGAGGGTAAGCGTCTTACAAGATTGTATTTAGCCAACCTAGAAATGTTTTTCAAATTTACATGACTAAGTCTCTTATGCCAAAGGGTATTATTACTGGTTACTTCATTAAATAAGCATATTTCAGATTTGGATGAGTTAAAATCTACAACATAAACATTACTAATTCTAATACCTACTAACACAACAGTATTATTTAAAGCAATATTATAAGCAGTGTCAGTAAACCATACCTTGTACCCAGCATCACACATTTGGCTTACAGAGATTAGGTTGTGCTTTAGTCCTGAGACATAAGCAACCTTCTTGAATGTTACAGCTCCTATGGTGAAGCTACCATACCCTTCAGTCTGTCCACAGCTGGAATCCCCAAATACAACTTTTGGTCCCAGCTTGGCTTTGAACCCTGACAGATTCTTCTTCTTTCCTGTCATATGCTTTGAGCATCCACTATCCAGATACCATTTGTCATGTATGACTGGATAGGTCTTCACCTGCAGAGAGAACAGTTATACATTGTGGACCCAGGTTACCTTGGGTCCAGTATTCTTCACAAAAGAAAAACTAGATATAAAAGATTTTGCAGGCTTAGATTTATATCCTAAAGGGTGTGATCTCCTAGGTGGGATAATCCATTCAGTTGAAGGATTAAACAACCTAGGGTAGTGATTGGGATTTGCAATTCTGGAAGTTTGAAATTTATTTTCCAGCTTAAGTCCAGATCGTCGATCCACGGTCGACGATCGCAAGCCATATCGTCGATCATTTGTAGTAGTGCTATGTTCTGGATTCCACGATCGTCGATCACTGGTCGATGACTCAAGATGAGATCGTCGATCACTGGTCGATGACTCAAGATGAGATCGTCGATCTCCTGCACCAAAGATATCATACTTGGTGAAGGTGTTCAGCGATCGTCGATAGACGTTCGACGATTGGTTTGACGATCGTCGATTAATGTTCGACGATTTTTGTAAAGCTAGAAATTTTTCTTCCTGTTCTCTTTCTTAATCTTATTCTGAATTTTCTTACATTTTTCAATTTCCTCAGTATTCTTTATTCCTGATTCAGAAATAAATTTTACTGGAGTGCTAAATCTCTCCTTTGTGAGGAGGATGGGTTCACTAGATGTAGCACCTAAGCCTAGTTTATCATTACCAACCCTAGTGTTTGCTATACTGGTTATTTCAGATAATTTAAGGCTTCTGCCATTTAATTGTTCTTCTAACCTCTTAGATTTAGCTAGTTCTAATTTTAGGAATGTTACTTCTCCTCTTAAGCTTTCTAATTCTTTTTCAAATCTGATTATTTCAGTACCTTCCATGTCTAGTTCCATTATCTTTGATCTAAGTGACTTGATTTCTTTTTCAGATAACAGTAGATCTAAACATAGAGTTTTAAATTTTAATTTGAACTCAGGAGATGAAAAATCAAATGAGTTGATTACCTGGTCTTCCATAGGAAGATCTTCTTCATTGTCTCCTTCTTCTTCAGAATTCTCTGCAGCTGACAAAGAGCTGCAGGCATTGATAGCCATGAGGCAGACCTCTTTTGCTTTCTTCTCTTCTTCTCCTTCTGAATCACTGGAGCTAGAGGAGCAGGTATCCTCTTCTGTTTCACTCCAGGTAGCAGCCACAAATCCCTTGTCCTTCTTCTTGTATTTGTGTGAGGAGGACTTGGAGTGGTGCTTCCTGTACTCTTTCTCATGTTTCTTCTCCTTGTGTTTCTTCTCTGGACAATCTGGAGCAATGTGTCCAGGCTTGCTGCAAACATAACAGATGATTTCTTTAGATGGAGTCTTGTCATACCTTGGTTTGTCCTCATACTTGGAGAACTTCTTTCTGAGTTCTCTTCTTCCCATGTTGAAGAACCTCTTGGCAATGAGTGCCAGTAACTCCTCATTTGATTGACTTCCTTCAGAAGTCTCAGCAGCCTTAAGAGCTAGAGAGTGCTCTTTCTTTGTAGGTGTAGGAGTTTTTACTTCAGTTGCAGCAGCTCTGCTCTTTAAAGTTTGCTCATATGACTTGAGCTTTCCCAACAGAGCTTCTGTGGAGAGTTCCACAGTGTTTCTTCCATCCTTGATGGGCCATATCCTTGAGTCCCAAGAGATGGGAAGGCACATCAGGATCTTGTCATTGACTTCTGACAAAGTTATCTCCTTGTCCAAAGACCTCAGTTCACTTATTATTGAACTGAGTCTTGTGTACATTGAGTCAATGTCTTCAGCATCATCCTTCTTGAAATTTTCATACTGAGAGGTGAGGTTGGATCTCCTGTCCTTCCTCTCATCAGCTGAGCCAGCAACTATGTGGTTGAGGGAATCCCACATAGCTTTGGCTGAGGTACATTCAGCAAGCTTCTGGAATATTTCATCAGACATTGTATGAGCTAGGATATTCATTGCTTTTGCATCAGTTGCTTTTGCCTTCTTGTAGCTTTCATTGTAATCAGGAGGTGGCACAACACTGAGATCAGCAGATGTGATAGAAGCAGCAGCAGGCCTAGTAGGTGGTCCTGTCAAAATAGAAGAAAAGATATCTTCATCAATAGAATTCATGTATAGTCTTATCCTGGCCTTCCATATGCCAAACTTGGACAAGTTGCATACAGGAGGTCTGGTGCTTGCATAATCCTTAGACTGGGCCATGTGTGAAAGTGTTTGTGAATGGTATCAGGAAACAACTTATCATTGGATCTTTTAACTCAGGTGTTAGCCTGTATGAACAGCCAACCTCCCTCTGATACCAATTGAAAGTGAGGGGATAAGTTGTAAACTACTCTAGAGGGGGGTGAATAGAGTATTCAAATTTTATGAACAACTAGTCAGCTCCCTTGGAGTTTATTTGCGGAATAAATAATCTGATACTTGAACCCTAAGAGCCTAACACAGTGAAGTGCACAAGTGAGAGAGTTAACTGAAATTTCAGTTTAACTATAAGCCTATCACAGCAACTAGCAATCCTAGGTAGTTCTATCACAGCCACAGAATAGACAATTAAATAAGATAGCCAGAGACACAGGATATATAGTGGTTCCCTCTAAATAGGTACTCCACTCTTCTACCACCCTGGTAGGAATCCACTACAGGTTTTTGCTAAGGTGCCCTGACACCAATGATCTGATTCAGGTAGATCAAACAGACCCTTTGAGCTTTTGATAAGGATGCTCAACCACAGGTTGTTGATAAGGTGCCCTGTCACCAATGTTCACTTTTGAAGAGGTGTGAACAAACTCTTTTACAAAGGGGTTGAGAGGGTTAGATTATCTTCTCTGTTGTAAATACAGATTAGAGAAGACTTGTGGATTCTCTAAAGAATCAAAGTCTCCCCCTAGCTCAGTGAAAGTCCAGGGAAAGCCTTTGCTTCAGGATGAAGGAGTTTCAGATATACTGAAACTAAATCCTCAGAGATCTGTAGACTGATTTTTATCAGGTCTTCAGATTCTGGAATAATTGAAGCAGAACTGGAGCTCTTTCTGAAGTCTTGAAAACTCTAAGCAGATGCTCAGGAGACTTGAGAATGAAAGTAATTGCTCTGGGCTTTTTCTTCAGGGGAGCTTTTCTTCTTCATTTTGTGAGATGGTGAAGAGTTGCTCTGAAGATGCTTGAGAGAATGCAACACTGAAAAAAAATCTCTCTGTATCTGTAACTTGTAATTTTTCTGAGAAAAAAATCTCTCTTAAATATGTCTTCTCATTTTTCCTTTGGAACGGCTCTATTGATTTGAATTCTCGAGCCCTGCAACAGATTATCTCAAAATAGAATATAGCAATAGGAATAGAATGACCTATTAGCTTACTGTCAGTCCCAATAAGGAATTAAATAAGTGGGAAAATACTTCAGTACAAGGACTTACCATTCTTGGAAATAGCAAACAGTGCCAACGGCTAGAATACAGCCTGGCAATATATTTTGTATAATAGGACAAAAATGCTTTATCAAAATACTGAATCCCGTGATTTAAGCTTGACATATTTGGTAATTAATTTATTTTGAATTTAAGCCATAAATCTGCAAAAACAACTTCAGAAAATTCTCTAACCACAAGCTAAAACACTTGGAAATAAACCAAGGAATAGAATGAATACAAAAAGATAAAGGCAGACAATAATCGTCGAACAGGGGTTCGATGATCGTCGACCTAGCTAACAGATCGTCGACTAAAAGCAGAAATCTGTCGAAACAGAAATCGTCGAACAGAAATCGTCGACCAGCTCAAGATATCGTCGACTAAAGCAGAAAATCTGTTTAAACAGAAATCGTCGAACATCTCATGATGTCGACGACTAAGGCAAAAAATCTGTCGAGACAGATATCGTCGAACATCTCATGATGTCGACGACTAAGGCAGAAATCTGTCGAGACAGAAATCGTGAAGCAAGAACACGATCGTTGAACTGCTGATGGCAGATCGTCGACCAACCTTCAGAGCATAATAAACTTGCTCTGAGATCGTCGACCATCGGTCGACGATAATTGTCTTGACTTCAACGATTCTATAGCCCTGCTATCGTCGACCAATGATCGACGATCGCGAGGCCTCGTTCGACGATGGTCGAACGGAAAATGCCTTAACCAAAAAACATCTAGAACTTCTAGCCTAAGCTCTAGGTCAGTTATAAATTTTCCTAGGGAAACTGAACAAGGCCTAATCATGATCATATATAGTTATATGGATCAAGAGGGGCTGGAAAGGGATTACATAAGCCAAATCACATCTAGGGTACCAACAACATAGTACAAATTCGAGTGCATCAACTGCATGGTAATAGAATGTTCTACATGCTAAAATGGCTAAGTGTCATGGGTTTACTTATATAACTTCTATATGTTTTAAGGTGACCATACATACTTCAAGTGAGCTAATTGACTTTGTTTATGGCACCATGTCATGATCACTCTGAACCATTTACTCCAGCCTGACACGTGACACAACGGCTATGCCCATGATTTTAAGCACAGTTTAAGTGGAAGATTTAAATCAAATTGATTCACGGGATTTGCTGCATGAAGTCAGGAATTGTCACCAAGGAGAATTATTCTCATTCATTAGAGTATATTTCCAAGATTTTGAAATCATTCCTAAGTCAGATTTTGACAGTCGTTGAATATTCTATTTCAAAATTGCTTCCTAAAGTGCTGTTAGACATTTGAAGAATTCCAAGCAGAAGATTTCCTATTCTGTAAAACTTCCTTAGGTTAATTCAAAAACAACCATTTGAGGTTTCCTATTCAAGAATTTGTAGAGGGAAGTTTGACTAGCCATTGGAAAGTTAAAATTCAATCTTTGATTCTCTATCGGCCAAGTCCAGTATAAAAGAAATACTTGGAGATTTGAGAAAAGTTGTTGTTCTGAATTCAAACTCTAGCTCTTGAGAAAAAGGATTGCAAGCACCTAGTATTCACAGAGATTTTTCACGACTCACTCTTCTAAGTTTTGTGAAAGTTTTTGAACAATGATCAATCTTTAACAAGAAATCAACATCAACCACTGCAAGTTTAGAGAGAGATTCTTCTTATTTAATCAAAATCTTTTCTGAAGAACTCTCTTTCAGATATAAGTTCTCTTGATCAAGCTAGTCATTCTAGAAAGATATTTCAAGTGTTGATCAAGACAGGGAAGAAGTAGTCTGTTGTGTGTGTTTCTACTTGAAGACTAGAACTCCAGGGTGTTGAGTCAATCTTTGTTTTCTATTACTCTGTAAGATCCTTGAAGGATCTGAGTTTGTAAGATTCCTATGTTTTATCTTGATCAAGCGAGCGCCGTGCTTGAGCTCGTGCGGCGCTTGTTCACACATGCAAGGCTTGTGCGCACGCGAGGTCACCAACCCAAAGAGAGCCTTCATATTTTGAGCATGTCTTGATGCTCGATCACCAACCCATAAATATCAAACCATTAAAGATGAATATGAAGAAAGCTGCAAGAAGGGTTATCCACAAACGAAATACTTTGCTTGAGCATATCAAATCACAAATGACACCATTCAAGTCAACACATATTATTGATGTCACCGACGTGATGGGTGATTGTCACTGCGGATATAGAGCGGTATGTATGGCTATTAACATGAAGGAAAATTGGGTTCAAGTGCGCCGTGATTTATGCCAAGAATTATGTGAACATGAAGAGTTATACAACATGATAATGAGAGTGACAAGGAGATTGGAGTTACTAAGCTCACTAGATTATTATATTTGTAAGACCCCCTTTTTTTTTCTTTTTCAACCACCGGGGTCTTAGCCCAGAATTGCTGCTTTGGGGTGGCACTGACTCACGGGAAGGCAACCACTACAAAACGCCAATTCTGCCAGCTCTTTTCGATCACAAGGGAGAGAAGTATTTATACAAAAAAAATGTAAACAAGTCCACAGAAACATGTAAATAAAAGTGAAATCATATCCAGTCCATCAGTAGATAATAACAGGAAAATGGATAAATGGGCTCGAGCCCAGTACATCAAAGTCCTCACTACAAGTCGCTCATCGCGGAAGCTATGAAACTACTAATCACTCACAGAGCTAGTCGCAGGTGCACCGGTGCTAGACTGTCCCACCTCCATGCGCACCGTACTCCGCTGGTGCTGGTCCCTGGACTGCTGGTCCCTGTCTCCCATCCGGAGCTCCTGTAATGTTGTGGTTCGAAAACCATTAGTCATAAAAACTAAGCCATATCATCCCCTACCCCTCCCACCACGGCTCCTAAGCACTGGGCGGAGAGGAGGAAAGGGAAGCTACAAAAGTGGAGAATAACTAAGCAGGTGACAGGGAAGCTAATCTAGTAGTTATTTAGAATGAAATAGGTCTAACAATCCTACGGCAGTAAGTAATAAGGAGAGCAATTAATAAGTAGCAATTTGTATAAAAAGACAGCTAGAGAACAGTAAGTAAACAAGCAAGTAAATAAGTATGTAACCTTAACTTATATGAATGCCCATACAAACTTATAAGTTAAGGGGTCTTCTGCAAGGCTCCCATCGTATAAAAAGTCCCATACCGATTTATACGTTGGGGTGTCGGTTGTATGCAATTATGAGTGTAGTGATATGCTATGCCATGACTCATGCAAGTGCAACTCACGCACACGACTCTATGCACACAGACCTTTAGTTCCCCCTGTTCGGGCAGCTAGCTTCACTCCCAGGAACCTCCGTAGTGGCAAACGGAGACAGTGGGTCGGGCCCCCCCACTCCTAGGCGGGTATCCACACTACCAGGCCTAGCCCTTCCGTACGCCCCTAGAAGAACACAACCTAGAGTATCCGCGTACTACTGCTGGCTGTACCCACCAGACTTTCTTTGGCTAAGTGTCCCACACCGCCGAGTCAGCGTACCGATGTTGGGGTGAACGACAATCAGATACCGAAGACCCACCACCTTTATTCTGTACTCCAACCCTCGAGCCCTCGGCCCCCCCAGACAGTCCCGTCCGTGCATCTACCTTCAGAGCTACTGTCTGAATGGCAACCAATCCTATAATTCTACTTTCCTAGCTATCGGGGAGTGTGTATGTGCAACCCTAGTTATACTAGTTGCTCTTTTAATTTATTATTCCTATGGTTTATGTTAGCCCAGGACTGCCCCCGGTATACCCCGTGAAGGGCTCTCAAGGGGCACTAGGAACCAAGACGGCGGCATTACGGCCCGAAGTTCCCTTTCGCAAGGCACTTATTATTATTGGTTGATCTCCCTTAACCCGATCCTCTTTTAGTTATTTTAGTTCTAACCCTAGAGTATTAAGACTCTTCCTCTTCTTCCCGGGATGGACGATCTTTCGTCGTTCCCGTACTCCCTTATCCTTAACCAGTCTCACACTCTACTTATCCTGACTTCCAATGATGAACTCAATCTTAACTTGCCCTACCAACCATCAACTACCAGAATTCCGTGGCTTTACTATATGCAGACCATCCTAAGCTATATGAGGTACACAAGGGGAGGTACTCCAAATTGTCTTCCAAATCTCCTATAATATTTACTGGAGGTCTATCATAACATATTTTGTCTAAATCCAGAAACTTATAATTTTCCTAATTAATCTGATATTTATTTAATTTTCTCAAATGATGGGCCATGGGTCATTTTAAACATGAACTACATGATCCTCCTAAGTAATGGCCACTCAAAAATCATGATCATTAAATAACAGCAAGATAAGTTCAAATACAAGTTTTCAGAATTTTACAGAAAGTATTTAGCCTCTAAATAATTTATCCAGTATAAACACATTAATCCTATGTAAAGAAGGAAGTACTGAAATTATTCATCGGAAAATTATAGAAAAATTACTAGTCAGTAGTATGATATAGAAAAGATCTTTGTGCAAAGAATCATAATTTTACCAGCTTGCTAAACACCACTAAAGATTTAATCAAATATTCAAGGTAAAATATACTTAATAAAGCAAGCCTTAGAATTAGACTTCCAAAAATTCCATAAAAATTCACAGGGATTTAAAATCATAATAAACGTTCTCTGCTCAAATTTCATCAATTTTCAGGAAGTGTGTATTCCATAATAAATTTTCTAAGCAAATCATTCAAGCTTCTAAATCGTTAATGAAGTACCCAAAATAATGATCTTAAAATTCATAGAAAAAAATCCAGAGCTTGTACCATTCCTATAATTCACTCTACCCAATTCTCATCACTTTTCAATATGATTTAGTGTCATTTCCTATATCTACAAGTTTTGCACCCTAAACTAGGGTTAGATTATTAGGTATCCCAACAGTCTCCAAATCTACTAAGATTTCATCCAGAGGACTATAATGGCCCTATGGTCCTCTTCACTAAATATTTGAGTCAATTCAAGGTCATTTGACCCCATGACCTTCACAAGCCACCAAGATTCATCCTTAGGGTTTGGCCTTGGTTCTTAGAGCCAACTTACCCCGATCCACCTCAAACTCTATGAGGGGGTGCTAGAGAATATTACTAGCCAGTGGTAAAAATCTCAGCCTCTGTTGAGATGATCTGACCACTCAAATCTCAAAAGTGCACCTTTAACCTAAGACCCCTTATTAGGGCAAAACTTAGGTTTGGTCATTTCTAATCCAAACCATCTCCAAATGAGATGAAAAATTATACAGAACCTTATGGTAAACCCAGGGACCACTCACCATAATTTGGGAGGGTATGGAAATTATTTAACCATCTAATTAAATTAAGCTAGGATTATTGAATTTTTCTAAAAACTATAGAAAAATATTTCCCAAAAATCCTAATTTTTGGGCAGCATCTAGATATAAATAAGATTAAGCCACACCCCAAATTTCAAGTCATTTTGATGACTGGTTTGGAGTGGGGAATTTTTTCTAAGGTCAGGACAGCCCTATGGATAGACCTCACCAAAAAGGGTGCTGTGGTCTAACCAAAACTCCAAATTGAGTGAAATTAATTTTAAATTAAACTAGACTTCACGGGCTACATTTGTTATGTTGACCACTTTTCCTGTAGGAGCCTCTAGGTATTTTTCCCAAATTATCTAAAATGACAGATATTTCATTCAAGAATTGTTTTAAAAATAAAATCTAATTTAACGGCACTGTTCATCTTCTTCTACAGCCCGAAACCAGAGCCCTGAAACTTAATTTCCTGTAGCTTTTCCAAGCTATTTTCCGGCCATCCAGCCATCTCCCTGGCCGGCCACCACCACCACCACCTCTGTTGAGGTGAGGGCTATCGTCGGGCGGCGGCACGGCCGCCGGAGAGGCAGTTTCCGGCGAACCCGCCACCATGAAATTTTCGGAAAAGCATGGAAAACGCTCACCCGATCTGGCTCTTTTGAGCCCGATATCTCTCCTAACGATTTCTAAGATCTATCCGCAGAAGAAGAGGGAGGGGAGGACCTTGTTCGCGGGCTGGAGGCGTGCAGAGCGTCGGGAAGCCATTGGCGCGGTGGTGGCGTCGCCGGAAATTCTTCAACAGCAAGGGGGAAAACTGAAACAGTTTGATGGAGAGTGTAACCTTTTCCCCTTGCTCTTAGGAGTCTTTTATAGATCAGCAAGCGGGGAGGGGAAAGGATGAAACGTTCACGGCCATTAATATTTCCCTTAATGACGTTTCGGTTATGGCTAAGGCAGTTGAAACGCTGGAGATGAAGAGGTGTTTGCCAGGTGGCGATTTCCTATTGGACCAACATTTCCTTAATTATTTACATAATTAAAGTAGGAAACGGCCCATAAATACTCTTGGTTTTCATTCCCATAGTCAGAATTTATCATGGCGTCGGTTACCGAAATTTCCAGTCTGGCTGACGTTTCGACCTTGGTCACAGGTGTGACACATAGGTCACGGGCGTGACGGGCCCGGTTAGCCAATTCTGGGTTCGACGATCGTCGAACTGAGATCGACGATCGTCGAAGGGTGGTCACGGGTGTGACACCTGGGTCACGGGCGTGACTGGCCCGTGTGGTCAATTCTGGGTCGACGACCGTCGAACTGAAATCGACGATCATCGAGCGTGGTCACGCCCTATGTCACGGGCGTGACATTGTGGGTCACGGGCGTGACATGCCTGGTGACTAATTCTGGGCCGACGACCGTCGAACTGAAATCGACGATCGTCGAACGTGGTCACGCCCTATGTCACGGGCGTGACTCTGTGGGTCACGGGCGTGACAGGCCATGAGGCAAATTCCGCGCCCGACGATCGTCTACCTGAGATCGACGATCGTCGAAGGAGTCACGCCCCAGGTCACGGGCGTGACACCTGGGTCACGGGCGTGACAGGGCCGGGTGGAAAATTGTGCGCCCGACGATCATCTCCCTGAGATCGACGATCGTCGAATGAGTCACGCCCTAGGTCACGGGCGTGACGGGTCGGTCACGGGCGTGACCAACCCGTGACCCGAAATCTTGGTCGATTTATTTCAATTTTTGGGCTCCCTAGGGTTCTACCACAACCAACCGACTCCTAGGGGTCTAGTCGGAAATGAGATGTTACAAATCCCAATAAACAAAACAAAGATTTCGTCCCCGAAATCAAGGTTAAGCCTACGGGACTCTAATCGGGAAAAGAAGCTTGTAACATCCCATGAGAATTAAAGAAATTACATCTCTACTTTATGTTTGCTTTGTGCGGTTTCAAATCCAAGATTAATTTGCCCACTTAACTAGGTATATACACCCCAATAAACAAAAGATTAGCCTATATTCTTGAAGTTTCAGTCCCATTGGTTTAAAAACAGGGAGGCAAATTGATTATCCAGAGGGGTTGTGAGGTATACCTGACGAAAAAGTTTCGGGTATTTTTGCCGCATCAAGTCCTGTGGCTCCCATGTATGCTCCTCCTGCCCATGATTGTTCCACAGAACCTTAACTAACGGGACCTTCTTTCGTCGCAAGACCCGCACTGCTGTATCGTCAATCCTGATAGGCTCCAAGTTGACTGACCGATCCGAGGCCACCGGGCCATCTGCCGAGGGAATCAGCTGCTCAGGGCGTAGCAGAGCCCTCCGAAGTGAGGAGACGTGGAAGACGTCATGCAATCCCGCTAACTCCGGCGGTAGCTCCAGTCTATAGGCTAAGGGGCCGATCCGCTCCAGGATCCTATACGGCCCCATATATCTCGGACTGAGCTTCTTCCGCCCACGCACCCGCGAAACTCCGTGCATCGGCCGTATTTTCAAGAAAACTCGGTCCCCCACCTGGAACTCCACTTGACGATGCCTCGCATCGTAGTATTTCGCCTGTCTGCTCTGGGCTTCCAACATCCTGTCCCGGATCAATCTAATTTGAGCATCAGTATCTCCCACAAACTCCGAGCCCAGTGCCTGCGGATCCTCATCTTGAACCCATGATAGTGGGGTCCTGCACCTCCTTCCGTACAACGCCTCGTATGGAGCAATGCCTATGCTGGACTGATGAGCGTTGTTGTACGAAAACTCGACCAGTGGCAGCAATCTCTCCCAAGGCTCGCCACGGTCCAAAATACATAGTCGCAACAGATCCTCCAGTGTACGGTTGGTGCGTTCTATCTGTCCATCGATCTGAGGGTGAAAAGCTGTGCTGTATGTCAACCGTGAACCCAGATGGGCCTGGACTGACCTCCATTCCCTGGATATAAACCGCCCATCCCGATCCGAAACGATAGTCTTGGGCACCCCATGATAACGCACAAACTGCTCAATGAACCTCCGTACTAATACACTGACTGGTGCGCCCTTTGCCACTGGGATGAATCTGGCCACCTTTGTCAGCCTGTCCACTATCACCCAGATCGAGTCATTCCCCGCACAGGATCGAGGTAGCCCATGTATGAATTCCATGGCTATATCTTCAAACTTCCAATCCGGCACCGGAAGCGGCTGCAGCAAGCCTGCCGGGTTCCTACACTCTGCCTTCACGAGCTGGCAGGCCTCGCAATGCGTCACAAAATACATAATATCTTTCTTCATACCCGGCCAGTACATCGTCCTCTTTAAATCCTTTACCATCTTGGTGATCCCCGGGTGTACCGAATACCAGCTGCAGTGAGCTTCCGTCAAAATATCCTCCCGGATCCGTCCTCCTGCTCGGAATATCGGCTCAGCTCTCTCATCCAGCATCTGCCCATCTCTGATGCGGTCTCGAATGTCATCAGTAGTAGCCATCGACCCCAGGTACTCCATGTACAGCTCCGGGTCATCCTCAGACACTAGCGAAATCTACATCTCCTCGAATGATCTAATCAACTCCAAGGCCATTAGCTGCGGGCCTACTCCTGTCGTACTCGCTCTTCGGCTCAGATCATCCGCGACCACGTTCGCCTTCCCCGGATGGTAGTGCATGGTATACTGGTAGTCCGACAGAAACTCCACCCAGCGTATCTGTCTGATGTTTAACTCCTTCTGGGTGTCGACGTACTTCAGATTCTTGTGGTCAGAGAAGATATCACAATGTACTCCGTAGAGATAGTGTCGCCAGATCTTAAGAGAAAAGATGACTGCCCCCATCTCCAAATCGTGCACGGGGTAGTTCTGCTCGTGCTGCTTCAACTGACGGGAGGCATAAGCTATTACGTGCCCATTCTACATCAGAACGGTACCCAACCCCTGATAGGAAACATCTGTATATACCTGGAATCCCTCCTTCCCTGATGGAAGAGCAAGGATGGGGGCCGAGGTGAGACGATCCTTCAGCTCCTGGAAGGCAGATTCGCATCGAGACGTCCAGATAAAAGGGGACTCCTTATTCGTTAGAGATGTAAGAGGGAGGGCAATCTGAGAGAACCCCTCGACGAACTTCCGGTAGTAACCTGCAAGTCCCAAGAAACTTCGAACATCCGTGGCCGACTTTAGTGATGGCCAATCTCGTACTGCCTGGATCTTTGCCGGATCCACTGCCAGACCTGCTCCACTGATGATATGGCCCAGAAAGGCCACCTCCTTTAGCCAGAACTGGCACTTGCTGTACTTGGCATACATCTCATGCTCACGCAGCTTCTCCAAGGTCAAGGCCAGATGTCTCGCGTGCTCCTCCTCCGTCCTTGAATAGATGAGAATGTCGTCGATGAATACAATGACGAAGACATCCAGATACTCTTCGAACACCCGATTCATCAGGGTCATGAATGCGGAGGGTGCATTCGTGAGCCCGAACGGCATCACTGTAAACTCGTACAAGCCGTATCTGCTGCTGAAGGCCGTCTTCGGGATGTCCTCCTCCCGAATGCGAAGCTGGTAGTACCCGGACCTCAGATCCAGCTTTGAGAACCAATGAGCTCCCTCCAGCTGGTCAAATAGCTCGTCTATCCGTGGTAAGGGATAAGTATTCCAGACTGTCAACCTGTTCAGAGCCCGGTAATCGATGCACAGTCGAAGGGTCCCGTACTTCTTCTTAACGAACAGCACCGGAGCTCCCCATGGTGAAGAGCTAGGCCAAACGAGCCCGGCCTCCACTAACTCCTGAAGCTGGCTTCGGAATTCCACCAACTCCTTTGGGGCCATTCGATAGGGAGCTCTGGATACCGGCTTAGCCCCCGGTACGAGCTGAATCTGAAAGTCCTTCTCTCGGTGCGGGGGTAACCCTGGTAGCTTCTCTGGAAACACGTCGGCGAAGTCCCGCACTACTGGAATATCTGCAATGGAGTCCTTGGCTACGACCACCTCAAAGAGGACCTGATAAACTTCTTCCCCCTGCAGGTGGGCCTTAACGGCCTGCACAGACGATAGTAAGGTACGGGGTGCTGGTATAATACCTTCGATAACAATGAAGGAGTCGCCGTGCCTCACGGTGATCCTCTTCGCCACGCAATCGATCTGGGCATGGTTCCAATAAAGCCAAGTCATGCCCAGGATCAGATCGTAATCTGGCATCTTCAGAACCGTCGCTGGTGCCTCAAACGCCTTTCCGCCGATCTTTGCTTCCATATTACAATGAGTAGAGGTCAATATCTCTGATCCATCGGGTAGGCGCACCCTCATCATCGTCCCGGTGAATGGCTCCACTCCTGCCAGTCCTTTCACGAAATCCTCCGACACGAATGATTGCGACGCACCAGTGTCGAAGAGGGTGTGAGCGGGCATGCCGCTAACGAAGACTATGCCTGGGGTAATTAAGTGTCTTAGTATTCTTATTGTAGTTTATCTTCTCTTAATTTCTAACTAGGTTATGTTTAAAATAGTAGTTTATATGAAGAAAATTTGAAAAGTACTGTCATACCTGTGATAACCTACTCCGGGTTCCGGGGCTGTGGCAGGTCTAGAGCATACACCTGCTCCCTCTCTGGCCTGCGGACACGATCCTGAAATCCTCGTCCTCGGTCCTGTCCTCGTCTGCCAAACTGTCGGGGAGGTGGAGCGCCCTGATGTGCTGGTGGGGGTGCTCGCCTCACAGGGCAGTTCCTCTTGATATGCCCCGGCTGGTTGCACTGAAAGCATACCGGTGGCTGCTCTGCCGTCCTTGGCATTTCCAGCATCTGTATAGGCTAGGGAGCCAATACCCCCTGACTCCTCTGCTCCTGCCCAAACACTTGACGAGGCTGATCCCCGTTCCTTCTCTCCCCAATAACCTGGCCTCGAGGACGGTCTCTACGTCCTCCAATCACTATATCATCAGCCGGTCTCTTCCGGCTCCTCACTGTAAGCTGATCCGCCTCTCTCTTCTTAGCCATCTCCAGAATCCTGGCCAGACTCCCCTCCGAGATGAAAAGGAGGGTCTGTCTCATGTCATCTTGCAGCCCCTTATAAAACCTCCGGGCATAGCCAGCATCGTCTAACTGGTAGGCGTCCGCATAACGGGCCAGGTGAGTGAACTCCTGATAGTACTCCACCACAGTCCTGTTCCCCTGCCTCAACCGCAGGAACCTATCCTCCAGGTCATCTCTCGCCGACTGAGGTACAAAATGTCCCAAGAGCGCTGCTCTGAACTCCTCCCAAGTAATATCAGCACAGTCCATCCCTGCAAAGGTGGTGTCCAGCTGAGATTTCCACCACCTCTTTCCGTGTGACTCTAAGCAAGAGAGTCCCAAAGCGACTGCCTCCTCCGTGGGGCATCGAATCCCTGCCAGCGTCTCGTAAATGGTGTCCAACCACTCCTCCGTACGTACTGCAGACTCTGTCCCCTGGTAGGATGGAGGGGAAAGTCCCCGGAAGACCGTCATCCAATTGGCCCCGGGGTTTGGCTGTGGGGTCGGGGCTTGCTGAGCTCTGAAGGCCTCCAGGATGGCCGTCAGTGTTTGCCCCATCTCCGTCTGCTGGAACGGAACTGGAGCCGGCGGGGGCGGGACCTCATTCTGAGCCTGGGGTGTCCCCTGCTGTGGTGTAGGGTTCGTCGCAGGCTACAAGTAAAAATTTCCATCTGTTAGAGAGCGAATGAATGGAATTTAAGGAGAGTTAGGATGGACTTTCACATGTGATTTCCCTTATGGGCACACCACTGCTTCTGCTGCTAGTTTGTCCGCAAACTAAGCTCGCACGGGGGTGGCCCAAGGTTTTTTTGTGGACTACTTCTCTTTCGATCGAGGTTTCCTCTGATACCACTTGTAAGACCCCCCCTTTTTTTTTCAACCACCGGGGTCTTAGCCCAGAATTGCCGCTTTGCGGTGGCACTGACTCACGGGAAGGCAACCACTACAAAACGCCAATTCTGCCGGCCCTTTTCGATCACAAGGGAGAGAAGTATTTATACAAAAAAATGTAAACAAGTCCACAGAAACATGTAAATAAAAGTGAAATCATATCCAGTCCATCAGTAGATAATAACAGGAAAATGGATAAATAGGCTCGAGCCCAATACATCAAAGTCCTCACTACAAGTCGCTCATCGCGGAAGCTATGAAACTACTAATCACTCATAGAGCTGGTCGCAGGTGCACCGGTGCTAGACTGTCCCACCTCCATGCGCACCGTACTCCGCTGGTGCTGGTCCCTGGACTGCTGGTCCCTGTCTCCCATCCGGAGCTCCTGTAATGTTGTGGTTCGAAAACCATTAGTCATAAAGACTAAGCCCTATCATCCCCTACCCCTCCCACCACGGCTCCTAAGCACCGGGCGGAGAGGAGGAAAGGGAAGCTACAAAAGTGGAGAATAACCAAGCAGGTGATAGGGAAGCTAATCTAGTAGTTATTTAGAATGAAATAGGTCTAACAATCCTACGGCAGTAAGTAATAAGGAGAGCAATTAATAAGTAGTAATTTGTATAAAAAGACAGCTAGAGAACAGTAAGTAAACAAGCAAGTAAATAAGTATGTAACCTTAACTTATATGAATGTCCATACAAACTTATAAGTTAAGGGGTCTTCTGCAAGGCTCCCATCGTATAAAAAGTCTCATACCGATTTATACGTTGGGGTGTCGGTTGTATGCAATTATGAGTGTAGTGATATGCTATGTCATGACTCATGCAAGTGCAACTCACGCACACGACTCTATGCGCATAGACCTTTAGTTCCCCCTATTCGGGAAGCTAGCTTCACTCCCAGGAACCTCCGTAGTGGCAAACGGAGACAGTGGGTCGGGCCCCCCACTCCTTGGCGGGTATCCACACTACCAGGCCTAGCCCTTCCGTACGCCCCTAGAAGAACACAACCTAGAGTATCCGCGTACTACTGCTGGCTGTACCCACCAGACTTTCTTTGGCTAAGTGCCCCACACCGCCGAGTCAGCATACCGATGTCGGTTTGAACAACAATCAGATACCGAAGACCCACCACCTTTATTCTGTACTCCAACCCTCGAGCCCTCGGCCCCCCGGACAGTCCCTTCCGTGCATCTACCTTCAGAGCTACTGTCTGAATGGCAACCAATCCTATAATTCTACTTTCCTAGCTATCGGGGAGTGTGTATGTGCAACCCTAGTTATACTAGTTGCTCTTTTAATTTATTATTCCTATGATTTACGTTAGCCCAGGACTGCCCCCGGTATATCCCGTGAAGGGCTCTCAAGGGGCACTAGGAACCAAGATGGCGGCATTACGGCCCGAAGTTCCCTTTCGCAAGGCACTTATTATTATTGGTTGATCTCCCTTAACCCGATCCTCTTTTAGTTACTTTAGTTCTAACCCTAGAGTATTAAGACTCTTCCTCTTCTTCCTGGGATGGACGATCTTTCGTCGTTCCCGTACTCCCTTATCCTTAACCAGTCTCACACTCTACTTATCCTGACTTCCAATGATGAACTCAATCTTAACTTGCCCTACCAACCATCAACTACCAGAATTCCGTGACTTTACTATATGCAGACCATCCTAAGCTATATGAGGTACACAAGGGGAGGTACTCCAAATTATCTTCCAAATCTCCTATAATATTTACTGGAGGTCTACCATAACATATTTTGTCTAAATCCAGAAACTTATAATTTTCCTAATTAATCTGATATTTATTTAATTTTCTCAAAGGATGGGCCATGGGTCATTTTAAACATGAACTACATGATCCTCCTAAGTAACGGCCACTCAAAAATCATGATCATTAAATAATAGCAAGATAACCTCAAATACAAATTTTCAAAATTTTACAGAAAGTATTTAGCCTCTAAATAATTTATCCAGTATAAACACGTTAATCCTACGTAAAGAAGGAAGTACTGAAATTATTCATTGGAAAATTATAAAAAAATTACTAGTCAGTAGTATTATATAGAAAAGATCTTTGTGCAAAGAATCATAATTTTACCAGCTTGTTAAACACCACTAAAGATTTAATCAAATATTCAAGGTAAAACATACTTAATAAAGCAAGCCTTAGAATTAGACTTCCAAAAATCACCTAAAAATTCACAGAGATTTAAAATCATAATAAACGTTCTCTGCTCAAATTTCATCAATTTTCAGGAAGTGTGTATTCCATAATAAATTTTCTAAGCAAATCATTCAAGCTTCTAAATCGTTAATGAAGTACCCAAAATAATGATCTTAAAATTCATAGAAAAATATCCAGAGCTTTTACCATTCCTATAATTCACTCTACCCAATTCTCATCACTTTTCAATATGATTTACTATCATTTCCTATATCTACAAGTTTTGCACCCTAAACTAGGGTTAGATTATTAGGTATCCCAACAGTCTCCAAATCTACTAAGATTTCATCCAGATGACTATAATGGCCCTATGGTCCTCTTCACTAAATTTTTGAGTCAATTCAAGGTCATTTGACCCCATGACCTTCACAAGCCACCAAGATTCATCCTTAGGGTTTGGCCTTGGTTCTTAGGGCCAACTTACCCCGATCCACCTCAAACTCTATGAGAGGGTGCTAGAGAATATTACTAGCCAGTGATAAAAATCTCAGCCTCTGTTGAGGTGATCTGACCACTCAAATCTCAAAAGTGCACCTTTAACCTAAGACCCCTTATTAGGGCAAAACTTAGGTTTGATCATTTCTAATCCAAACCATCTCCAAATGAGATGAAAAATTATACAGAACCTTATGGTGAACCCAGGGACCACTCACCACAATTTGGGAGGGTTTGGAAATTATTTAACTATCTAATTAAATTAAGCTAGGATTATTGAATTTTTCTAAAAACTATAGAAAAATATTTCCCAAAAATCCTAATTTTTGGGCAGCATCTAGATATAAATAAGATTAAGCCACACCCCAAATTTCAATTCATTTTGATGACTGGTTTGGAGTGGGGAATTTTTCTAAGGTCAGGACAGCCCTATGGATAGACCTCACCAAAAAGGGTGCTGTGGTCTAACCAGAACTCTAAATTGAGTGAAATCAATTTTAACTTAAACTAGACTTCATGGGCTACATTTTCTATGTTGACCACTTTTCCTGTAGGAGCCTCTAGGTATTTTTCCCAAATTATCTAAAATGACAGATATTTCATTCAAGAATTGTTTTAAAAATAAAATCTAATTTAACGGCACTGTTCATCTTCTTCTACAGCCCGAAACCAGAGCCCTGAAACTTAATTTCCTGTAGCTTTTCCAAGCTATTTTCCGGCCATCCAGCCATCTCCCTAGCCGGCCACCACCACCACCACCTCTGTTGAGGTGAGGGCTATCGTCGGGCGGCGGCACGGCCGCCGGAGAGGCAGTTTCCGGCGAACCCGCCACCATGAAATTTTCGGAAAAGCATGGAAAACGCTCACCCGATCTGGATCTTTTGAGCCCGATATCTCTCCTAACGATTTCTAAGATCTATCCGCAGAAGAAGAGGGAGGGGAGGACCTTGTTCGCGGGCTGGAGGCGTGCAGAGCGTCGGGAAGCCATTGACGCGGTGGTGGCGTCGCCGGAAATTCTTCAACAGCAAGGGGGAAAACTGAAACAGTTTGATGGAGAGTGTAACCTTTTCCCCTTGCTCTTAGGAGTCTTTTATAGATCAGCAAGCGGGAAGGGGAAAGGATGAAACGTTCACGGCCATTAATATTTCCCTTAATGACGTTTCGGTTATGGCTAAGGCAGTTGAAACGCTGGAGATGAAGAGGTGTTTGCCAGGTGGCGATTTCCTATTGGACCAACATTTCCTTAATTATTTACATAATTAAAGTAGGAAACGGCCCATAAATACTCTTGGTTTTCATTCTCATAGTCAGAATTTATCATGGCGTCGATTACCGAAATTTCCAGTCTGGCTGACGTTTCGACCTTGGTCACGGGCGTGACACATAGGTCACGGGCGTGACAGGCCCGGTTAGCCAATTCTGGATTCGACGATCGTCGAACTGAGATCGACGATCGTCGAAGGGTGGTCACGGGGGTGACACCTGGGTCACGGGCGTGACTGGCCCGTGTGGTCAATTCTGGGTCGACGACCGTCGAACTGAAATCGACGATCGTCGAGCGTGGTCACGCCCTATGTCACGGGCGTGACATTGCGGGTCACGGGCATGACATGCCTGGTGACTAATTCTGGGCCGACAACCGTCGAACTGAAATCGACGATCGTCGAACGTGGTCACGCCCTATGTCACGGGCGTGACTCTGTGGGTCACGGGCGTGACAGGCCATGAGGCAAATTTCGCGCCCGACGATCGTCTACCTGAGATCGACGATCGTCGAAGGAGTCACGCCCCAGGTTATGGGCGTGACACCTGGGTCACGGGCGTGACAGGGCCGGGTGGAAAATTCTGCGCCCGACGATCGTCTCCCTGAGATCGACGATCGTCGAATGAGTCACGCCCTAGGTCACGGGCGTGACGGGTCGGTCACGGGCGTGACCAACCCGTGACCCGAAATCTTGGTCGATTTATTTCAATTTTTGGGCTCCCTAGGGTTCTACCACAACCAACCGACTCCTAGAGGTCTAGTCGGAAATGGGATGTTACAATATTACTCCTGCCCCGATGGATAAATGAATGACCATGCTAGATATGAGTCTAGTAGTGACATTATGTTACAACATCTAATTTGTTCATTACTCAAGAGAACAGTCATTCACATTTATTCCATTGCATTCAACACCACCGCCTTTTAGAATGGTCATCAATACTAGTTTTGTTAATGACAACCACTTTGTTCTTTTGAAAATTCATGAAGATTGTCCGCTACCACAACTATTTCCGGTATGATCGAGGTACCGTAAAGACATAGCGGAAGAATGAGAAATTTCTTATGTTGAAACCGAAAAATCGGTCCCTTAAGAGTTTGACCCTTGGGGAAGGGGTGATCACGCACTTACTTCTCTCCCCACGAGCCCAAATGATAAAGGAAAAGGACCAGGGATAGACCCAAGGCTCCAGCACGGAGGTCCCACCACACACCCGGAAGATCTTAGAGCGCTTCCCCTCCTTAGCCAAGTGCTGAAGCAAAGGTACCTCAGAAAGCGCTAGAAGACCGGGCATAAGAAAGTGTGTCCTTCTGAGGTACCACTTGGGTCTTATTTATAGGAAAAGATGGTCTGAAAATATCCAACTTTCACTGTTTTCGAGGACTATAGGCAGTCCGAAGGGGGTAACATGTTAAAAATACACCACAGCTGAGGGGCGAGCTAGCCCTGAGATAACGTCCACTCGGCAAGGGAGGCGAGTACTGGAGCGGGAAAGCTTCACCCCACGCCGGGGTAAAAGGCGGTGAGGGTGCTCGCCCCACTCAATGCCACGGTAGAAGGCATTGAGTGAGCTCGCCTCTCTCAACGCCACAGGCCTGACTCGCCTCACTCAACACCACGGGAGAAGGCATTAAGTGAGCTTGCATTTCTCAACGCCACCGACCTGGCTCGCCTCACTCAACGCCACGGGAGAAGGAGTTGAGTGACATCGCCTTTCTCAATGCCACTGGCCTAGCTCACCCCGCCTTGGGCCTGGGCGAGTTGGCTCTGAAGCCTCTGCTCGCGGGTGACGGGCGTGCTGGCACTCTCCCACCCCTTGGCTATGGGCGAGCACGTCCTCGGCCGAATCTGCTCGCCCGATGAATTGACTTCCTTCCGTCGGGTTCAGCTCCACAAACTCCGAGCTCGGCCCGACGATTATCGAGCCCGTACTCGGCACGCTGGGCTCGGTATGCTCTGTTGAACTCGCCTGGGGCTCTGGGGCGGTCTGAGCCGGCCGGTTTAGCTCCTGTCAGCCCACTCGCTGGATACAGGATTGTACACAATCCCCGCTCTTTGCGAGGTTGGTACAAACTCGGAAAGAAACATCTAACCCCCTAGGATCCTGCGAGTGCGACAGGAGCCAAAAGGAATCTCTTGGTGGGTACCACCGATGGCTATATATACATACCCAACATACCCGGCTGAACTCCTCCCTTCCCTTTACTAAGCCCTGCCGAGATGCCACTCCCCAAAGAGGTCATGGAGCGACTCGCGAAATCTCGCGAGGAGACCGCCCTTCGCGCTGCGGTCCAAACTGATCTGAATGTCCCGGCTCGTCGCTTCACTGAATTCGGCTCGGTCAAGAGGGCGAGGTCCTTTCCTTCCGAGGCCGAGCACATTTTCGTTGACTTGAAGAACACCCTGGTCAATGGCTCCGACTCATCCAACCGTCCTGCTCTAGCTCCCAACGGTAAAGACTTTGTGGACCTCACCACCGAACAAGACCATGGCGGCGAGGTCTCCACGCCGAGGGTCGAGAATCTTCCTGCCAAGGCGCCTGAGCCATCCTCTGACCCACGTCCGCAGGACTCGCTCCTTGCCACCGAAACCATGGAGCTGGACTCGCAGAAGCTGGGGTCGCTGGCTCGCACCCCTTCACGACAACCCTCTTCCGCTCCCGCGGCTACTGGGGAGGACGCCGAGCACACATACGCTCCTGATTCCCCCCAAAATTCTGAAGGTATGTCTCTGATCCCCTAACATTGCGTCTGATTTAGATTGGTGCTCGCTCCTCCCACTCGCTATCCTGACTCTCCCGTACAGGCCTTCCTAGCCGATCTGCGGCTGATGATTCAGCCGAACGGGCTGGCTACTCGCCTCTTCCATCGCCGCGCGCTTTAGACATCTTCCTGGACTCAGAGATGGATAGCCCCGAACGGTCGAGGCGAAGCCAACTGGTCCTCAAAAAGTTAGTGCGCGAGCTCCATGAGCTGAAGAAAGACAATTCCAGGCTGCAGGACGAGTGCGCGCAGCTTGCTGGCGAGGCGAGGGTCAGCTCGGCATATGTGGCAACGTCTTCCTCCATACTCTTCGACGAGATTGATGAGAACTTGCGAGCGGCGAACAGGAACTTGGGGCAGCTTCGGCAACTCTTCGCGCAACGGTTGGCGACATCGGGCCGGCGAGAACGGGGTAATTAAGGACGGCTCCCTTGCGAGCCGACAAGCACTCGCCCCTGCTGTTGCCTTGTCCATGCGTGTGCTTTTAATTTTTCTTGTTTTGGACAATTTTCTCTCTTTATGCTAATAAATTGTATAAGTTTTCGTTATGCGAGCGCGTTTTATTTCTTTTGAAAGGTGCGTGTCTTTTCGAATTCCTCATCCAGGCTCTCCGAGGTCGGCAAGCAGAGAGCAACGAGACGGAGTAAGCGAGCCGGGCTGGTCAGTCGGCTCCGGTTCTCCTTCCCTTTTTCTATAAATAGGGATCCCTACCTACCCCTGGCTACGCCTTTATTGCCTTCTTATCTTTTTCCCTCCTTTCCTCCCTTGCCTTATGCTCGCGTGCTTTCCTCCCCTTGGCGAGTATGGGAAAAGGACATCCTGATTCTGATGGTCGCATCAAGTGCGCCCAGAACTTCGCCGACCATTGCTTCTTCGAGGGCAATACCACGGCGGACGAGCTCGCTGAGTTTGTGGCGGACTATGTTCCTGCCGGTTTCGTGGCCCGCCTCTCGGCGGAGCATGAGGCCATAAACTCCTTCTTCGAGGATGAGCTCGCCTTCCCCATCTTGCATTTTGAGGTGGGGTTGCGCCTGCCGCTCTAGCCTGAGGTCCGTCAGGTCCTGAAGTATTACGGCGCCGTGCCCGCGCAACTCAACCCCAATGCAATCGCTATGGTAGTTGGATTTGCATGCTACCTCCGCCAAGAGCGGATTGAGTTAATTCTGAACGTCTTCCGCAAACTCTTTTCTTACAAGGGTATCGCCGACGGGGTCGCCTTCTTCGGTGGTTCTTCCATAAAAATCCGCGAGGTTGCCAATAAGAACCACAACTGGATGTCGAAGATTGTCTTCATCTGGGGTGACCTCGGCAATATTCCCTTCTCGCCCCTGCAGAAAAGCGAGGAGGTTTACCGCCCACCGTCCGTGTCCGGCAATGATGACGAGCTTCACAAGTTCTTCCTATACAAGGACTTTGAAGTCGCCTTCCTTCGCCGTGGCCTCGAATCCCTGTCGCTTGTCCTTCCTGGCGAAGGTATGTCTTGCCCACTTTCTGCTCGTCATACTCGGCCTGATCGGTCAAAACCTTTTTCTTCGACTAAGTCTTTCTTATAGGGGAGCGACTGATCCCGGTGAACCCTCTCTTCGCTGACCCGGGAGTGTTCTCAGACCCGCTCGAGCGAGCTCGGGCTGCGGCCGAAGCGTGCCGAGAAGAGAAGGCGAGAGGCAAGCCTTCCAGTAAGAGGTGGCTGGAGCTCAGAGGGCCGGGCTCGCTCCACCGTCCCTCGGCCCTTAAGCAGAAAAAGGCGAGGGTGATCTCGCGAGGCAAGCCACAACAACCCTCGTCGCCTGTCAGATTTATGAGCTCGCTGGAGGTTTTCTCTGATGAAGCCCCGGCGAGCCCACTGAAAGAGGCATCATCCCCCCGTGGGAGGAAGCGTGGGTCCTCCTCCCCTCCCTTTGTGGAGGAGGTTGTTCCCTGCGATCCGGGAATTCCAAAGGACCACCCCCACTTCGGCAAGGGGGTAAGAAGCAAGGATGCGGTCGGCGATCCGATGCTGAGCTGGGATGAGGGGGCCCACCGAGTCTCCGTCTCTACTTGCGCCCCCTCCTAGGGAGCTCGCCGGCCTCCTACGGGCCATGCGTTCGCCCTTGGTTTCGTCCTATACGGCCGGGAGGGCGCCGAGGCCTACAAAAACATGACTCCTCGGCAGATAGGCCACGAGGGTCTGCAGGCTCATCTGAGGGCCTTCAAACTCCATCACATGATGGTTCCCCACGGCTTTCAGCTCAGCCAGCTCCAGCAAAAGGCCGAGCAGGAGCGCGACCTGGCGACAGAGAGAGCTGCCAATGCGGAGCGGCGGTTCGACATTGCCAAGAGCTTACTCAACGAAGCCTCGGGCGGGCTGGTAAGATTTAACCAATTCTCATTTTAACTTAGAAAAATATTTCACCAATAATCTGACCTCTTTGTCTTTCAGGATGCCGAGTCCGCCAGAGTGCTACAGGCCCGCGCTAGCGAGCTGGAGGGTGAGGTCTCCCAGCTGCGGGTCCGCCTCGCTAATCAGGAGGCTAGTTCGCGCAAGCAGGAGACCCATGTTACCGAGCAGGGAGCTCTTGCTGCTCGATCGGCGGCCGAGGTGGAGGCGCTGAAGGAGCAGAACCGTGGTCTCCAAGGCGAGGTCCGTCGGCTGACGGAAGCCCTTTTCCCCACGGACGGTGTCGAGCCCCCTTTTCCCTATAAGCGGCCTCAGGTTTTTGGCAAGGGGGAGGTCATGGAGCGACTACGAGTCAACTAGATCGAGTCTGTCGAATGCCTCCTGGGCACCATGAGGAGATCGGGGATCCTGGCCGAGGGCTGCGAGGGAGTGGCGGTCCGAGACCTCTTGCCAAGTCTATTTCCGCCGTCACCGCCTAGCGGGAAAGAGGAAAGCTTTGGCTCCCTTTTCGATGAGGCGAAGGATAAGGAGCCGCTTCTCGGAGGCGAGGAGGAGGACCATCCTTCGGGGGAGGAGGGCGAGAGCTGACCGGATCTCCTCCCCCACTTTCTGTATTCTTTGTGTAATTTGTTTTCCACCCCCCCCCCCCCCGTTTTTGTAATCTCGTCGAGGCGAGCCCCCCTTTTTGAAATTATTATGGTAAAGAATTTTCTATCTTCTTTTTACCTTCAGCATTTAGAATGCACGTGAGTTAGGATTCGCGCTCGCCGAGGGGCCCTGAGCATCGGTAGCGGCCAAACTCGCGATCACTCTGCTTGCCTGCGAGCCGCTCCTCGCTCTCTTTCTTCGAAAATTCACAGCACGTCTGGGGTCAGGCCGCCGCCGGTGCCCGCCTAACATACCGAGAAGTACCCTTTGCCGAGCAGACCTTTGCGAGAACGGGCTCGCCTGGGAGGTGCACTCTTCTCTCAACCAGAGGTGGGATCAAAAAATCCTCTTAACAGAAAACCAAGGGGGACAGGGCCCCTTGTGCTCGCCTTTCTGACTGGAGGGTTTGCTTGTACATTCTCGCCATGCGTCAACTTTCAGGTCCTCCCCCCAGGTCGTAACAACGTCCGTCGAGACCCCTGCCCCTGCCACTTGGAGGGAGCCTGGCAGCGGGGAATCGAGACCTAACTCCAGAGTTAGAAGACTTAGAACATTTGCCTCTCCCGGGTGCTACCACCAGGCCAGTAAGCTAGATGGGAGCCTTAGGGCGGGTGTTGAACATCCTCCGGGATCAGCCCCAGGGTCATAACGACGTCCATCGAGACCCCTGTCATGCCAGCTTGGAGGGAGCCTGACAGCGGGAGAATTGGGACCTAACCCCAGAGCGAGAAGACTTAGAACATTTGCCTCTCTCGGGTGCTACCACCAAGCAAGTCAGCTAGATGGGAGCCTGAGGGCGGGTGTTGAACATCCTCCAGGCTCAACCCCAGGGTCATAACGACATCCATCGAGACCCCTTCCCTGCCAGCTTGGAGGGAGCCTGGCAGCGGGAGAATTGAGACCAAACCCCAGAGCGAGAAGACTTAGAACATTTGCCTCTCACGGGTGCTACCACTAGGCCATTCAGCTAGATGGGAGCCTGAGGGCGGGTGTTGAACATCCTCTGGGCTCAGACCTAGGGTCATAACGACGTCTATCGAGACCCCTGCCGTGCCAGCTTGGCGGGAGCCTGACAGCGGGAGAATCGAGACCTAACTCCAGAGCGAAAGACTTAGAACATTTGCCTCTCCCGGGTGCTACCACCAGGCCAGTCAGCTAGATGGGAGCCTGAGGGCGGGTGTTGAACATCCTCCGGGCTCAGCCATAGGGTCATAACGACGTCCATCGAGACCCCTGCCCTGTCAGCTTGGCGGGAGCCTGACAGCGGAAGAATCGAGACCTAACCCTAGAGCGAGAAGACTTAGAACATTTGCCTCTCCTGGGTGCTACCACCAGGCCAGTCAGCTAGATGGGAGCCTGAGGGCAGGTGTTGAATATCCTCCGGGCTCAGTCCTAGGGTCATAACGATGTCCATCGAGACCCCAGCCCTGCCAGCTTGGAGGGAGCCTAACAGCGGGAGAATCAAGACCTAACCCCAGAGCGAGAAGACTTAGAATATTTGCCTCTCCCGGGTGCTACCACCAGGCCAGTCAGCTAGATGGGAGCCTTAGGGTGGGTGTTGAACATCCTCCGGGCTCAGCCTCAGGGTCTTAACGACATCCATCGAGACCCCTGCTCTGCCATCTTGGAGGGAGCCTGACAGCAGGAGAATCGAGACCTAACCCCAGAGCGAGAAGACTTAGAACATTTGCCTCTCCCGGGTGCTACCACCAGGCCAGTCAGCTAGATTGGAGCCTGAGGGCAGGTGTTGAACATCCTCAGGGCTCAGCCCCAGGGTCATAATGACGTCCATCGAGACCCCTGCCCTACCAGCTTGGAGGGAGCCTGACAAGCAGGAGAATCGAGATCTAACCCCAGAGCGAGAAGACTTAGAACATTTCTTGAGGGTTTATGATATTATGCTATTAAATCTCCGCAACATCTCATGTCACCGTTACGATTATCAGGCAAAAAGGGCTCAAATGAATGAAATAAATTGTATTGAAAAAAACGAAAGCACATACAAATATTCAGGGATAGAAGCGTTTCAGGTCGTCGCCACTCTAGGTGTGGCTCAGGGTCTCGCCCTCCATATTTTGGAGGCGGTACCCTCCCGATCTTAGTGCCTCTTTTTACGATGTATGACCCCTCCCAGTTTGGATGGAGCTTCCCCACGGCAGCCGATCTTCCCGCCGCATCTACCTTCTTTAAGACCAAGTCACCTTCCGCAAACTGTTTGACCCGAACATGTTTGTCAAAATACTTAGCCATCCTCCGCTTGACTTCCTCTTGCCGGACTGCTAATAGGTCACGCAATTCTTCTACCAGGTCCAAGGAGAGCCGCTGTTCCTCCTCGTTTTCAACTCTCCACTCCTCTCTTCCAGCTTCCGCCTCAGCGACTTTGGGAGTACAGACCTCGAGTTTGATGGGGAGCACCGCCTCGCTTCCATGAGATAGTTTGAAGGGTGTCTCCCCTGTGGCGGTATTGGGGGTAGTCCTCAGGGCCCAAAGAACGGAGGGGAGCTGCTCCACCCAACTCCCTTTCAAATTTTCAACCTTCTTTTTCAGGAGGTTCACGATAACCTTATTGGCCGCTTCCACCTGCCCGTTGCTTCTTGGGTGATGGACAGAGGCGAACCTAAGGTCAATCCCGAGCTCTCCACAGAATTTGATGAACTCGTTGCTAGCGAACTGCGGTCCGTTGTCGGTGACGATGGATTGGGGCATCCCATGCCTACAGATGATTTCCCCTCATACAAAATTTCGGATGATTTTTGAGGTCACCTTGGCCAATTCCTTCACCTCCATCCACTTGGAGAAATAGTCAATCATCACCAACAAGAATCTTCTTTGCCCGCTCGCCTGGGGGAAGGGCTCTACCAGATCCATTCCCCAAATTGCGAAAGGCCAGGAGGCCGTGATACTCCTGAGTCGCTGAGCCGGTTGTAGTTAGAGAGGGGCGAACAGTTTGCACTTATGGCATTTTTTGGCAAACTCGAAGGCATCATGCCCCAGGGTAGGCCAGAAGTAGCCCTGCCTGATAATTCTCACCTCCAAGGTCCGAACTCCCGAGTGACTCCCGCACTCCCCGGAGTGGACCTCTTCCAAAATCCTCGGCACCTCCCCCTCAGCCACACAACGAGCCAGCAATCTCGAGAGAGTCTTTCGGTAGAGTTGCCCGTCGCGCAAGAGGTAGTATGCTGACTTGTACTTGAGTTTCTTTCTATCCATCCCTTCTGGATACTCTCCAATGTACAAAAAGGTGGTGAAGGGGTCCATCCATGTGGGTCGCTGATCTATCTCCATCAACTCTCCTTCCTCCAAGGATGGGTGGAAGAGGTCTGTGATGGTGCCCCCCACCCGAGGGCCGTGCTTGGCAAGATGGTCGACCTGTTCATTTTCCTTCCGCGACACATGTTGAATGGAGAAGGTTTGGAACTCCTCAATGATTCCCTTGACCTTGGCCAGATACCATTGCAGGGTGGGCTCCCTTGCTTCGAACTCCCCGTTGACCTGGGAGGCTACCACCATGGAGTCAGTGAGGACCTTCACATCATGAACTCCCAGCTCCCTGGCCAGGCACAGCCCTGCGATCACTGCCTCGTACTCGGCCTGATTGTTGGTTATGGAAAAATGTATTACCATTGTCTGCTCAATCCTGGTCCCTTGGGGGCTCTCCAAGACGACCCCGACCCCCAAGGAGTGCTTCACTGATGCCCCGTCAACCATCACTTTCCAAGGGACGGGATAAGTGAGTTTGTCATCTGCTACCTCGACCACATAGTCAGCCAGAAAGTCAGCCATCGCTTGTGCCTTGATTGCGAGTCGAGGGACAAAGGAGACGTCGAACTCGCTCAATTCTACTGACCACTTGGCGAGTCTCCCTGAGTGCTCCACCCCCTCGAAGATGTTGCGAAGGGGGTGGTCGGTCACCACCTGGATGGAGTGTGCCTGGAAGTAGGGCCTGAGTCTCCGGGCCGAGATGATTAGAGCGAAGACCAATTTTTCTAAGATGGGGTAACGGAGTTCGGCCTTCCTCAGAACCCTACTCACGTAATAGATAGGCAACTGCTTCTTGCCTTCTTTCCTGACCAGGACCGAACTGAGAGCCTCGACCCCAACCCCTAAATACAGGAATAAGTCCTCTCCTTCCTTGGGCCCTTGGAGGAGAGGGGGCAGGGTGAGTTGTTTCTTCGGTTCCTGGAATGCCTTCTCGCACTCCTCGGACCATTCAAACTTCTTTCCCCCCTTCAACGTTCTGAAGAAAGGGGAGCACTTTTCTCCAGCCTTGGAGAGAAACCTGCTAAGCCTGGCCAGCCTCCCTGTCAGCCGTTTGACATCCTTGGCACTCCGGGGGGCCCCTAGTTCCATTATTGCCTTGACTTTATTAGGATTTGGTTCTACTCCCGCGGGAGTGAGCAGCTGTCCCAGGAATTTTCCCCTGCTGGCCCCGAAGACGCACTTCAGGGGGTTCAACCTCATCTTGTATTTACGCATGGTGCCAAAGGTCTCCTCCAGATCCTGGAGGTGGGAGCCGACCTCTCGACTCTTTATCATCAAGTCATCCACGTATACTTCCAGGTTCCTCCCCTTCTGTCCCTGGAATACTCGGTCCATCATCTTCTGGTATGTTGCCCCTGCGTTTTTCAACTCAAAAGGCATCATCTTGTAGCAGTAGCATCCATCTCCTGTGATGAATGAGACATCCTTTATTTCGGGAGGGTGCATCCTGATCTGATGATAACCTAAAAAGGCATCTAAAAAACTCATTACGGAAAAACAAACGGCTGAGTCTACCAGCGCGTCGATTCTAGGCAAGGGGTAACAATCTTTCGAGCATGATTTATTAAGAAGTGAAAAGTATACACACATCCTCCACCAGCCGTCCTCTTTTTTTACCATTACAACATTTGAGACCCAGCCGGGGTATTGAACTTTGGAAATGAAGCCGGCCTTGAGGAGCTTGGCGACTTCCTCCCTGATTGGTTCGGCCATCTTGTCCGTGATAGACCTCCTCTTCTGCTGGATAGGGCGAGCCTCCGGTTCCAGGTTGAGGCGGTGGCAGACGACGTCAGCATCGATCCCAGGCATCTCGGCCGCGCTCCAAGCGAAGACGTCCACGTTCTTCTGGATGCACTCCAGCATCTTGCCTTGATCCTCCGGGGTCAACCCCCCGCTGATGCTGTAACACCTCTACCCGTCAAGAAGAATATAATAGAGGTTCCGGCCGGGGCCCCACACCATATTCCACAAACAGGCGGAGACGCTACTAAATAATATCAAAACCAACACATCCTAACACAGAGCATTCTAGTGGAAGCTTCACGGTTGAAACCTTGAACTCAAGCAAAACAATAACTGTCCACTAAAAATATAGGAATGCATACAACCAAAGTATTTGGCCTTAAGGCCTTACAAATTTCTCTGAACAAAGGTGTGGTTTACATACATCTGCACGCATGCCGGACACACATGAACAAGAAGAAACAAAACAAAGCCTTCGAGGGCAGCAATGCAGCTTGGGCTTTAACCCGCTAAGTCCCGCTCGGACCAGCACCTCCTGCACCTGCAAGAACCAATCCACCAAGCGGTGGCAAACAGGGAAACGACCAGCATTCAGCTGACCAATTATAACGACCCTGCCCCTGGCACGGGGCAACGGAATTCCATCCCTGCAAAGCATTTTTCCAACAGTATGTATAGCAAACCATGCAGGACATGCACGACCGCACAGTCAATACATATCACAAAACGCCGGCACGACGGCCCGACGCTCCGTGCACTCAGGGCACATTCGGGTGTACCGGAAACACCGGATCCCACCAATGAGCATTCTAGTCTTGATCAGCACGCAAGCCATCGAATCTCGCTATGTGATCCTAACAGGGCCTTAAGCACCCAAGGTTAGACAACCATAATGCGGGTACAGATCCACCTTTCCCGTTGCTCAAATCGTCAGACTCAAGCCTGGACTGACGCGGGTACAGCTTCACCTTGCCCGTCCGCCACAAGAGTTGAACCCAACTCTCACAATTTCCTGGACTTCCTCCAGTACTTCCTGCTGCACCAAGAGACAGGTATCCACCACAGATTGCACACAAACAATCAAATACTCGGAGGCTCCTCCGAAATGCAAACAAAGCATCACCAATCCAGACCAACACGTCCAGATGGGCTTCACACAGCATGCCTAGATCCGTACTCCGATTCCGGACTCTAACAAGGGGGACTTTACATATCTACCCCAAGGGACGCCACAACCCACCGCACACTCGCGGGGAAGGGTTTTCCCTATGCAAATGCATGAAAGAAGGACTTCACATGTCCAAGAAGGAAATCATTACCCTAAGAATTCGCTTCGGAGCCAAGGAGAGAAAGCAAACGGATGAAAGTCTTCGCAGCAGCCTTGCCTTCGCAAATTCGAACTCGGCTCACAATTTGGACCACCGTAGCACCACCGGTATCCGGATTCCCCTTCTTCTTTCTCACCTTGCTCTCCTCTCTCTCTCTCTCTTAGCTTTAGTAAGAGAAAGATGAAACTCAAATGAGATTTCTCCTCTTCACTCCCGGCCCTATCAACCAAGGGAAAAGCCCAGACCATTGGATCTTAGTCAAAGAAAATGAACGGCTCTAATCAGTCCTGAAATTGATTTTCAAAGGCCGAACACTGGTAGTGAAACGCCCGTATCACAGGCCGTGTTCCTGAAGCGGCCAACAACTGACTTAAGACAAACCAGAACACGGGTGTCGACACGCCCGGGACACGCCCGTGTCAGCACCGGACACGCCCGTGGCGAGGGGCGTGTTCCCCCAATGAGACAGAAATCGCCATTTTCCCGAGAAACACACAGGCACTGGACACGCCCGTGTGACATTTTGACACGCCCGTGTCACGATCGACACGGCTGGGCCTCCAAGCCGTGTCCTTCACGGGACATTCTAGCTAATATTTGGGCATGACACGCCCCGGGACACGCCTGTGTCCCCCGGCCGTGTCACCACTCAACGCCACTCAACGCCACTTCACTCAGCGCCACTCAACGCCATCCGAGCAGGACACGCCCTGAAACACGCCTGTGTCCCAGGCCGTGTCGACACTCAACGATCGTCGACAAAGAAGAACACGCCCTGGGACACGCCCGTGTCCCAGGCCGTGTCAGCCAGCCTGAACCTCAATTTGACATTTTGAGATTTCTGGGGTGTTAAAATCCTCCCCTCCTTAATAAAATTTCATCCCGAAATTTGAAGACAGTATGGAGATAACAACATAACACAATATATTATAATGAGACATATATGTTTCTATCACATATACAAACGAGCGAACAGGTTACGAAAATAACTCGGGAAACTCGGCTCGCATGGTCTGTTCTCGCTCCCATGTTAGCTCTTCTCGGCCACAATTGTCCCACCGAACTTTGACCATCCCGACCGTTTTGTTCCGCAACTGTTTCTTGGCTCGATCCTCGATCTGAATGGGCCTCACCTTAGTCATTAGCCCATACTCAACTGGCACCCGATCATTCTTAATCACTTGAGCTGGATCCTTGACTGCTTTTCGTAGTACCGAGATGTGGAACACATCATGCAGTCCACCTAATTCCGATGAAAGAGCTAGCCGATAGGCAACTTCCCCAACTCACTCCACCACTTCAAACGGACCAAGGTATCGCGGACTTAGCTTTTTCAACTGCCGAATCCGAGATACGCCTTTGAAGGATTTAATCTTTAAATAGACCAGCAAGTCACCTACCGCGAACTCCACGTTCCGGTGCTTAGCATTGTAATACTTGGCTTGCCGATCCTAGGCTATTAGTAGCCTCTCTCGAATAGAGCGTATTGTTGAGTTAGCATCCTCGACTTCCTTTTGTCCCAACAGTGTGGACTCGCCAGTTTCTGCCCAAGCTAGCGGTGTACGACACTTGCGACCATACAGAGCTTCAAACGGTGCCATGCCGATGCTCGCTTGGTAGCTATTGTTATAGGCAAATTCCACCATAACAAGATGATCTTCCCATTTCTTACCGAAGTCCAGGGCGTACATACGGAGCATATCCTCCATTGTTTTGTTGGTTCGTTCAGTTTGGCCATCCATTTGCGGATGAAAGGCCGTACTGAATGCTAACTTCGTGCCCAACAGCTGATGAATTAGCCTCTAATCCTTTGAAGTAAATCACCCATCACGGTCACTGACGATGCTTTGGGGAATACCGTGCAATCGAACAATCTGCTCCACATAGAGCTTTGCCAACGTTTCCACGGAATCGTCCCGCTTGTTTGGTAGGAAGTGAGCCACCTTTGTTAATCAGTCTACAATCACCCAGATTGAGTCATTTTCGCGTTGCGATCTCGGCAATACATGCACGAAATCCATAGAAATATCCTCAAACTTCCACTGCGGAACCGACAATGATTTCAGGAAACCACTCGATCGTTGACATTCTGCCTTTACCAAAGCACAAGTACAACACTTAGCCACATACTCGGCTATGTCCTTCTTTAAACCGGGCCACCAGAACCATTTCTTCATGTCCTTGTACATTTTTGTTCTCCCAAGGTGAATTGAGTACTTTGTAAAGTGCGCTTCGTACAACAATTCTTCTCGCAATTTACCCGCACAAGGGACGCACAATCGGCCATCCTTCCGTAATAAACCGTCATCCCAGGAGAATTGGTCACCAGACCCTTCCTTTGCATAGCGCTGGAGACTTTCATCCAACTCCCTTGCCCGCTGAACTCTGTCTGCAAGGTCATATTGAACCTCCATCCAGTTCAAGCGTGCATCGGCCGAAGAATCCCTCTCAACACAAGATATCTCCAACGCTTCCAACTCCTGTATTAGACGCTCGTCATGTATCCGCAACCAACTTGCCCGCACCGGAGTCCGACGACTCAAGGCATCAGCGACCCACATTTCCCTTTCTGGGAACATAGTGAATGTCGAAGGTATAATCCCATAGGAATTCCATCCACCTCAGTTGTCGCATATTCAAATCCTTTTGATCGAGCAGATACTTCAGGATTTTATGATCTGTATAAATATCTACCCTCACGCCATAGAGATAGTGCCGCCACAACTTTAACGCAAAGATCACCGCCGCCAACTCCAGGTCGTGGACGGGGTAATTACGTACATGCACTTTCAATTGACGTGAGCCATATACGATCACCTTGCCAAACTGTAGGAGAACGCAGCCTAAGCCGCTCCCTGACGCATCGCTGTATATCTCAAAACCATCTGTACCACATGGCGACGTCAAACAGGCGCCGTGGTCAAACGACACTTTAGTTCCTCAAAAGCTCGCGCGCACTCCGGCGTCCAAACGAACTTCTGATCTTTTCTCGTCAACGTAGTCAAAGGCAAAGCAATCCGGGAGAAGTTCTCCACAAATCATCTATAGTAGCCTGTCAGTCCAAGAAAACTCCCGACTTCGACCACCGAAGACATCACTAGCCAATCACGAATGACACTTATCTTTGCCGGATCCACCGCTATGCCCTCTCCACTTATCACATGGCCCAGAAAATCCACCGACGAGAGCCAGAACTCACACTTAGAGAACTTGTCATACAACTTATTCCTTCGCAAGGTGTGCAATACCAACCGCAAATGGTTTGCATGATCTTCCTCCGATTGTGAATACACAAGGATATCATCAATGAACACGATCACAAACAGATCCAAGTATTCGAGGAACGTTCGATGCATGAGATCCATGGATATCGAAGGCGCATTACATAAGCCGAACGACATCACTGTGAACTCATAATGACCATATCGTGTGCCAAACGCTGTCTTGGGAATGTCACCTTCCCTAATCCGCAATTGATAATACCCGGATTTCAAATCCAACTTGGAATAGACGGTTGAGCCCGCTAACTGATCAAACAAGTCATCAATCCGTGGAATCGGATACTTGTTTTTCTCCGTCAGCTTATTCAGTTCACGATAATCAATACATAACCGCAAACTACCGTCTTTCTTTTTCACAAAAAGAACAGACGCGCTCCAAGGTGACATACTTGGGCGTATGTATCCCTGCTCCAACAGCTCTTGCAATTGAACTTTCAGTTCGGCTATCTCTTTTGGTGTTACCCGATACGACGAACGGGCCACAGGCTTCGCACCTGGCACCAGCTCGATAGCGAAGTCGATTTCCCTTTGGGGAGGTAATGTAAGAGCCCCCCCCCCCCCTTTTTTTTTTAAAACCCGGGGTCTTAGGCCCAGAATCGCCGCTTTGCGGTGACACCTTCACGTCCTGAAGGGGTCATCACCGCAAGGCACCGATTCTGCCGGCCGATTCGATCACAGAAAAGGTAGCACAACAATTGAAGTAAGAGCAAGTCCACTGAAAGTAAATCACATATATAAAATAAAATCTCCACGAAGGGAGTGTCCACAGAAAACATCAGAGTACAATGATACTAGGAATATAAGGGCTCATGCCCGGTACATCAAGTCCTCACTACAAAATCACTCAATGCGGAAGCAAAAATAAAACTCTACTAAAGGTCAGGACTCACGGTCCCTGCAGTCTGGACTCCAATGCTAGACTGCCCCATCTCCAAGCGTACCGGTCTCTGGGGCCGCTCCTCCATGCTGGGCTCCACGATCCCCTAAATGATGCGGTTCAAAAACCGTTAGTCATAAAGACTAAGCCCTATCATCCCCTACCCCTTACCCCATGGCTCCTAAGTACTGAGCGGAGAGGAAGAAAGGGAAGGACATGAAGGTGGAGATTTAATCAAGAAACAAATGACAGCGGAACTAATCTAGCAATTCTATAATAATATGATAGAAACAGAAAGTAAGAAAGGTAACCTTAACTTATGTGCGAAAGCGCATATGCCAAGGGATCTTCTACAAGGCTCCCATCGTACATAGTGTCCCATACCACTTATACGTTGGGGTGTCGGTTATCAAACAACAGCATGTATATATATTGAAATTAACCTTTGATTTATAAACTTGCCCACACAAGCTTATAGACCAAGGGGTCGTTTTGCAGGTCCTAACGTATAAGCGTCTCATACCACTTATACTTTAGGTGTCAGGGTTAAATGAATCGATTATGCTATGACATGCAAGTGGGTATGATGAAACATGCAAGTGCAACTCACACACCCGACTCTGTGCACACAGACCTTTAGTTCCCCCTTTCGGAGCCGTTACCTCCCAGGATACCTCCGTAGTGGCAGACGAAAGCGGTGGGTTGGGCCTCGCCCACCTCTAAACCAGTAAAGCACTACCGGTCAGACCTATCATACGCCTCAACGCTTGGTGCACTAAGCGGACGCCTGCGTACTCTTGCCGGCTGGCGCACCGGACTTCTGTTGGCAAAGTGCTAACCACACTTGTCGAGTCAGTGTATTGGCGTCGGTGCATCGACCCTCCAATACCGAAGACCCACCACCTTAATTTTCATTCCTTTTATGCACATGCAAGTTTAATCGAAAACACACAAAAGCCGAGCCGAAGCTCCCCGGACCAAAGCGTCCGTCTTCAAACCAACCGAGCCGAAGCTCCCCGAACCATCCCGTCCGTTTCTTAACCAACCGAGCCGAAGCTCTCATCAATCTTCCTGTGCCAACAGTGTTTGTGAAAGGTGCAGCCCTAGTTACTAAGTTACTCTTGTCGGTTTGTTATTACAGTTTACGTTAGCCCAGGACTGCCCCCGGTATACCCCGTGAAGGGCTCTCAAGGGGCACTAGGAACCAAGACGGCGGCATTACGGCCCGAAGTTCCCTTTCGCAAGGCACTTATTATTATTGGTTGATCTCCCTTAACCCGATTCCCTTCTCATATTACGATAGACTATCCTAGGGTGATTTTAAACCTTCCACTCTTCGGGGAAGACGATCTTTCGTCGAACCCGAGCACCCCTTAACTCTAGCTATCACCACTTCTCACTACTCTTCATATCATCCTATCGTGATATCATCCACAATTGTCCACACAGACAAAATGATTAACTCCAATGACTTCCTCAGATCATGTCATATTGCATTTCACAAATTTGTTATATGCAGACCGACCTAGACTATTTGTCGAACCGGCTATGCAATGATCCAATACTTATCCAAATGCCCTAAATTATTTACTAGAGACTTATCATGATATAACTAGCCTAAATCCAGAAATTGGTAATTTTCCTAATTTATCTGATGTTTAATTAATTTCCTCGAAAGACCCAAGGGTTATCGGTTTGAACATGAACTACCCTAAGTAATCATGCAAGATGTCCAGAAATATTACTATAACTATTATGTTATCCCAATATCGTAAATCCAAAGTATCACAATTTTTCTATCATCAAAAGGGCACTAAAAATATTTTAGAAATAATCTCTATCTTTTGTTATTTATGAATCAAGTACGGAAAATATCCATCCAAAAATTATAAATTAATTATAGTAAGCAGATAAGACATTCAAAATAACATTGGCCAGGTTTCATAATTTTCCAACAAGTATATTATCCATAATTAATTTTTAAACCATAAAACCCCTTTCTAACATCTGTGAATGAAGTACTAGAATTACTCAACTAAAAATCATACAAAAATTCAAGGGTAACTATTCTGACCTAAAACATTTACCTCGAAGATTTCATGAGGTTCCAATGAACAGAAATTTCTAAACAATTTAAACATCATTTAAGGCCATAACAAGCTTTACAAATGAAGTGCTAGCAATAATCAACATAAAATTCCAGAAAAATTGCTATAAGTTCTACCTGATCCAAAACTCACTCTACCCGAATTTCACAGCTTTTAAGTAAGGTTTAGTGACTGGTTTTACCTATTTGATATTTTACCCTAAAACTAAGGTTAGGGTTTTAAGGTATCTACTTGTCTCCAAATTCTCCAAGATTCCATCCAGACAATTCTTAACAGACCTTTGTCAACTCTACAGAGTTTCAAGGCAATACAAGAGCAATTGCCCCTATGTCCTTCACAACCCTCAAAACCCTTCATTTAGGGTTTGAGCTTGGATCCTAGGGTAAATCAACCCTAAACCTCACCGTTTTTCTCCAAGCAGGTTATAACACCCTTCTAAGTCAGAGGTCAAAATATCAGCCTCTGTTGAGGTGATTTGACCTTTCCAAACTCTTAGTGCACTTTTTACTAAAAGATGTCTCACTAATGCCTAGTTAAGGGTAGAAGATTTCCTACCCAAAACTCCTCCAAACTAGTTGTAATTTTGTACAGATCTAGGTTTTATAGCCAGGGACCACTCACCAAAATTTGGGAGAGTTTGGAGGTCATTTGACCACTTAAATAAATTTCTCTAACTTAATTAAATTAAAACAAAAACTTTAGGCAAAGTATCTCCAAAAATTCCCATTTTTGGTCTGCCTTTAGGTATAGCTATGGTTAACCCCCTGCCCAAATTTCAGGTCATTTGGACAAGGGACGAAGAGTGGGCATCCATTTTAATTTCTGCCCAACTATTGGTACAGCCCCCACTAAAACGGGTTCTGCAGTCAAACCGCTTACCCAAACGAGTTGAAATTAATTTTAAATTAAACTAGACTCAAAGGGCTACAACTTTCGTGACTGGTCATTTTTCCCAAAACGGCCTCTAAGTGCCTTGTTTTGCAGCATTAAAATGTGCTCATCTAAGTATATTTTCCTTACATAATTTATATATTATAAACAGCTTTTACTGTTCATCTTCTACAGAACCCGAAAATCAGAACACAGAAACTCTTATTTCCTGTAGCTCTTTCGCGATCAGTCACCGGTCGCCCGGTCACTTCCCTGGCCAGCCACCACCACCACCACCTCCGTTGAGGCGATGGCTAGCGGTCGGCGGTGGTTTGGCCGCCGGAGGTGGCGGTTTCCGGCGAACTCGAAAATACATTTTTCATGGTTTTCCATGAAAACGAGAGATAGGTCCGGCTCCGTTGAGCACGAACTTCCTTTCTAAGAATCCTCAGATCTATCCATGAGAGAAGAAGCAGAGGAGGACCTTGTTCGCGGTTTGGAGGCGAGATGAACGACGGGGTTCCATGGCGCAGTGGTGGCGTTGCCGAACTTCTCCTACAGCAAGAACAAAGATCTGAATCCGTTTGGTCAAGAGTGTAACCTTCTCATCTTGCTCTAAGGGGTCTTTTATAAGTCAGCAAGTGGGGAGGTGAAAGGGTAAAACCTTAATGGTCATGAAGGCTCCTCTTAATAACATTTCGGTTACGGTGAAGGGATAAGAAACGGTGGAAGATAAAAAGGTATGTCCAGTTGGCGGTTTCCTATTGGACCACATCTCCTTATTTTATTAAGAAATTACAGTAGGAAACGGCCCATAATTATTCCTGGTGTAACTTCCCACACCAGCATTTATTACCACGCGTGTTAGAATAATTTCGGGCCTGAACCGTCGTTTCGGTCACTGTCACGGGCGTGACACATAGGTCATGGGCGTGACAGGCCCGGGTGGCCAATTCTGGGGTCGACGATCGTCGAACTGAGATCGACGGTCGTCGAAGGGTGGTCACGCCCTAGGTAACGGGCGTGACACCTTGGTCACGGGCGTGACACCTTGGTCACGAGCGTGACATGCCCGAATGGCAAATTCTGAGGTTGAAGATCGTCAAACTGAGATCGACGGTCGTCGAAGGGTGGTCACGCCCTAGGTCACGGGCGTGACACCTGGGTCACGAGCGTGACATGCCCGAATGGCAAATTCTGAGGTCGACGACCGTCGAACTGAGATCGACGGTCGTCGAAGGGTGGTCACGCCCTAGGTCACGGGCGTGACACCTTGGTCACGGGCATGACAGGGCCGGGTTGAAAATTCTGCGCCCGACGATCGTCTCCCTGAGATCGACGATCTTCGAAGGAGTCACGCCCTAGGTCACGGGCATGACGGGTCGGTCACAGGCGTGACCAACCCGTGACCCGAAATCTCGGTCGATTTATTTCAATTTTTGGGCTTCCTAGGGTTCTGTCACGACCAACCGACTCCTAGGGGTCTAGCCGGAAATGGGATGTTACAAATCCCAATAAACAAAACAAAAATTTCGTCCCCGAAATTGAGGTTGAGCCTACGGGGATTTCTATCGGAATAAATTAAACTTATAACATCCCATACGATTTTTCTATTGGGTTCAAGCGACTACTTGTTTGATAAACGAAGACAATCTCCCCAATAAACAAAAGATTAGCCCCTACTTTCCTGCGCATGCCTAGGTTCTCAATTTTCTTTATCTAATCTTACCGGTTTTGTACAAGAAGGTAATTTATAGTATACCAATAGGTGGTGAGGTATACCTGATTGAACAACTCCGGGTATTTTTGCCTCATCAGGTCCTGCGGTTCCCAGTTGTGCTCCTCCTGACCGTGGTTTCTCCACAGAACCTTGACTAAGGGGATCTTCTTGCGGCGCAAGATCCGTACTCCTTTGTCGTCGATCCGGACCGGCTCCAAGTGAACAGATCGGTCTGAAGCTACCGGCCCTTCGGTGGTCAAAATCTGCTGCTCCGGGCATAGTAGAGCCCTTTTCAGCGAAGAAATGTGGAAGACGTCGTGTAGAGCTGCCAGCTCTGGTGGCAACTCTAGCCTGTAGGCTAGGGGTCCGATCCGCTCCAGGATCCGGTAAGAGCCCATATACCTAGGGCTGAGCTTCTTCCTCCGACCACGCACTCGTGAGACTCCGTGCATGGGCCGGATCTTCAAGAACACTCGGTCCCCTACCTGAAACTCCACCTGACGATGTCGGGCGTCATAGTACTTAGCTTGTCTGCTCTGCGCCTCCAACATCCTATCTCTGATCAGTCTCACCTGTGCCTCGGTATCTTCAACAAAATCCGATCCCAACACCTTCGGGTCCTCGTCTTGAACCCAAGAAAGCGGGGTCCTATATTTTCTTCCATACAAGGCTTCATAAGGCGCCATCCTGATGCTGGACTGGTAGCTATTGTTATAGGAGAACTCGACCAACGGTAACATCTTCTCCCACGGCTCCCCTCGGTCCAGTATACACAGTCGTAGTAAATCCTCCAAGGTCCGGTTGGTGCGCTCTGTCTGCCCGTCCGTCTGAGGGTGGAAGGCCGTGCTAAAAGTCAATCGGGTGCCCAAATATGCCTACACTGACCGCCACTCCCTGGATGTAAACCGTCCATCGCGGTCCGACACTATCGTCCGGGGCACGCCATGATATCGGACATACTGCTCCATGAACTTCCGTACCAGCACTCCCACCGAGTCATCTTTCCTGATTGGTATAAAGCGGGCCACCTTCGTCAACCGATCAACAATCACCCAGATCGAGTCGTTCCCCGTCCGAGACCGGGGAAGACCATGTATAAAATCCATAGCTATATCGTCAAACTTCCACTCCGGCACCGGGAGTGACTGCAACAATCCTGCGGGGTTCCTGCACTCCGCCTTCACCAACTGACACGCCTCGCAATGGGTCACGAAGTACGTAATGTCCTTCTTCATGCCCGGCCAAAACATCGTCTTCTTCAGATCAGCGGTCATCTTTGAGATCCCCGGGTGCACAGAGTACCGGCTGCAATGCGCCTCCGTCTTAATATCCTCTCGGATCTGGCCTCCTGCGGGTATATATACTCTGCCTCTGAAATGTAGCAGTCCATCTCTCAGGGAATAATCTCCTATCGAACCCTCCTCCAAGGCTCGGAACATCGGCTCTACCCACGCATCTGTCCTCTGTCCGTCCCGAATGCGATCCCGAATATCGTCTATGGCCACCATCGATGTCAGATACTCCCTATACAGCTCTGGATCATCCTCGGACACTAGGGATATCTGCATATCTCTGAATGACCGTACTAGCTCCATGGACATAACCTGGGGCCCAGCTTCGGAAGTGGTAGCTCTCCGGCTCAACGCGTCGGCCACCACGTTTGCCTTCCCTGGATGGTAGTGCATCTCATACTGATAATCTGCTAAGAACTCCACCCAGCGCCTCTGCCTGATATTCAGCTCCTTCTGTGTGTCCACGTATTTCTGGTTCTTGTGGTCGGAGTAGATGTCGCATTGGACTCCATAAAGATAATGGCGCCAGACCTTCAGAGCAAAAACGACCGCTCCCATCTCAAGGTCGTGCACTGGGTAGTTCTTCTCATGGGTCTTCAGCTGGCGGGAGGCATATGCTATGACGTGTCCGTTCTGCATCAGCACTGCTCCCATCCCCTGGTATGATGCGTCGGTATACACCTGGAATCCTTCCTTTCCAGATGGAAGGGCCAGAATAGGGGCTGAGATGAGTCGGTCCTTTAGCTCCTGGAAAGCCGCCTGGCACCGCGGGGTCCAAACGAAAGGTGCCTCCTTCTTCGTCAAAGACGTGAGTGGGAGGGCAATTTAATAGAACCCCTCCACGAACTTCCGGTAATACCCGACAAGTCCCAAGAAACTTCGTACATCGGCGGCTGTCTTTAACTGCGGCCAATCGCGGACTGCCTGAATCTTTGCCGGATCCACCGCCAACCCGGCTCCACTGATAATGTGGCCTAGGAAAGCCACCTCCTTCAACCAAAACTGACACTTGCTGAATTTCGCATAAAGGCGATGCTCCCGCAACCTTTCCAAAGTCAGTGCCAGATGCCGAGTGTGCTCCTCCTCCGTCCTAGAGTAGATCAGGATGTCGTCTATGAATACTATGACTAAGACATCCAGGTAGGCCTCGAAAACCCAGTTTATGAGACTCATGAACGCCGACGGAGCATTCATAAGCCCGAAGGGCATCACGGTGAACTCATACAGGCCATATCTGCTACTGAAGGCTGTCTTCGGGATATCCTCCTCCTGGATTCGTAGCTGGTAGTATCCGTACCTCAAGTCCAGCTTCGAGAAATAATGGGCTCCCTCCAGCTGGTTGAACAATTCGTCTATCCGTGGGAGTGGGTAGGTATTCCGGACGGTCAGCCTGTTTAGTGCTCGATAATCGATACACAGGCGAAGTGTCTCATCCTTCTTCTTCACGAATAGGACCGGGGCTCCCCATGGCGAGGAACCCGGTCTAACAAATCCTGCCTCAACTAATTCCTGCAACTGAGTCCGAAACTCTGTCAACTCCTTCGGGGCCATCCGATAAGGGGCCCTAGATGCCGGCTTGGCCCCCGGCACAAGCTGTATCTGAAAGTCCTGCTCTCGGTGTGGAGGTAGTCCTGGCAGTTTCTCTGGAAATATGTCAGCGAAATCTCGCACCACCGGAATGTTTGTCACTGACTCCTTAACTTCCGCCATCTCAAAAAGAATTTGATAGACCTCCTCTCCCTGTAGATGGGCCTTAACGGCCTGTACCGAAGATAAGAGTATACGAGAGGCAGATCTTATACCTTCGATGACAATGAAAGAGTCCCCGTGTCTCACGGTGATCCTCTTTGCCTGGCAGTCAATCTGGGCATGGTTCCAGTGCAGCCATACCATGCCCAGGATCAGGTCGTAGTCCGTCAGCTTCAAAATCGTCGCTGGAGCCTCGAATGCCTTTCCACCAATTTCTACCTCCATATTGCAGTGATCCGTGGTAAGGAGCTCAGATCCATCCGGTAGTCGCACCCTCATCCTCGAGCCTGTGAATCGCTCCACGCCTTCCAGTCCTTCTACGAACGTCTCCGATACAAAGGAGTGAGTAGCTCCAGTATCGAACAGCGTGCGGGCCGGCTTGCCACTTATGAAGACTATACCTGGGGTGATTAGATATCTTAGGGTTCTATAGTGAGTTTTACTTTCCTTGATAATCTATCTAGTGCGATTCAAAGTTTTAACCATTTGGGAAATTCTATGAAGATAAAGAAGCATTGCGGCGTACCTGCTATGACCTGCTCCGGATTCCGAGGCTGCGCAAGGTCCAAAGCATATACCTGCTCTCTTCCCTGTCTACGGTCTCCCTCCTGGTATCCACGACCGCGGCCGCGTCCTCGGTCTCCGTAATGCTGAGCTGGGGGGCCGCCCTGTGGTGCTGGAGGTGGTGCCCCCCTCATGGGGCAGTTCCTCCGAATGTGCCCAATCTGATGACAAAGGAAGCACTCTGGTGGGGGATACGCCATTCCCCCGGGTCTCGGCATCTCCTGCATCCGAAGAGGTTGAGGGGCCAATATCACCTGTTCCCTCGGCTCCTGCCTCACGTCCTGATGAGGCTGGTCCTCTGTCCTCCTCCCCTCTGGTACAGTACCTCGCCGCTGGTCATTTCTACCTCTCCGTCCCTGATCCTCTGTTGGCCGCTTCCGGCCCCGGGTGGCGTGCCAATCTGCCTCAATCCTTTTTGCCATCTCCAAAATCCGGGAGATAGGCCCGTCAGATACAAACAACAAAGCCTCCCTCAAGTCCTCCCGCAGACCCTTATAGAACCTCCTGATATACCCTGCTTCGTCCAGCTGGTAGGAATCTGCGTATCGAGCCAGATGGTCGAACTCCCGATGGTACTCCACCACCGTCCGGGTGCCCTGCTTCAGCTGTAAAAACCGCTCCTCCAACTCATCCCTGGCCGACTGCGGAACGAAATGCTCCAGCAGCGCGGCCCTGAACTCCTCCCAGGTAACCTCTGCAACCTCCCTATTGGCAAATGTTGTGTCCAACAGCGTCTTCCACCACCTCTTTGCATGGGACTCCAGGCAAGAGACAACCAGAGCCACCCTCTCCTCCCAGGGACACCGTATCCCGGTCAGCATCTCGTACATGATATCCAGCCACTCTTCCGTCCGAACTGCCGACTCTGTCCCCAAATAGGACGGGGGAGAAAGACCCCGGAAGATGCTCAGCCAGTTGGTCCCCGGATTTGGCTGCGGGACCGGAACCTGCTGGGCCCTGAAAGCCTCTAGGATGGCAGTCAGAGTCTGTCCCATGTCTGACTGAAGGAAAGGAGTGGGGACCGGTGGGGGTGGTGCAACATCCTGAGCCTGTTGAACTCCACCTTGTGGCGTAGGCTGTGCTGGAGGCTGCGTAACAAAAACACATACTGAGAAAACGTTCAAATATTACATAAAGGTGGACAATTTATATGTGATCCCCATATGGGCACACCTCTGCTTCCGCTGCTTAGTTTGTCCCCAAACTAAACTCGCGCGGGGGTGACCCAGGGTTTGTGGACTGCTACTTTCTTTTGATCGATGTTTGCCTCTGATACCACTTGTAAGACCCCCCGCCTTTTTTTCTTTTTAAAACCCGGAGTCTTAGGCCCAGAATCGCCGCTTTGCGGTGACACCTTCACGTCCTGAAGGGGTCATCACCGCAAGGCGCCGATTCTGCCGGCCGATTTGATCACAAAAAAGGTAGCACAACAATTGAAGTAAGAGCAAGTCCACTAAAAATAAATCATATATATAAAATAAAATCTCCACGAAGGGAGTGTCCACAGAAAACATCAGAGTACAATGATACTAGGAATATAAGGGCTCATGCCCGGTACATCAAGTCCTCACTAAAAAATCACTCAATGCGGAAGAAAAAATAAAACTCTACTAAAGGTCAGGACTCACGGTCCCTGCAGTCTGGACTCCAGTGCTGGACTGCCCCATCTCCAAGTGTACCGGTCTCTGGGGCCGCTCCTCCATGCTGGGCTCCACGATCCCCTAAATGATGCGGTTCGAAAACCGTTAGTCATAAAGACTAAGCCCTATCATCCCCTCCCCTTCCCCCATGGCTCCTAAGTACTGAGCGGAGAGGAAGAAAGGGAAGGACATGAAGGTGGAGATTTAATCAAGAAACAAATAGCAGCGGAACAAATCTAGCAATTCTATAATAATATGACAGAAACAGAAAGTAAGAAAGGTAACCTTAACTTATGTGCGAAAGCGCATAAGCCAAGGGATCTTCTGCAAGGCTCCCATCGTATAGAGTGTCCCATACCACTTATACGTTGGGGTGTCGGTTATCAAACAACAGCATGTATATATATTGAAATTAACCTTTGATTTATAAACTTGCCCACACAAGCTTATAGACCAAGGGGTCGTTTTGCAGGTCCTAACGTATAAGCATCCCATACCACTTATACTTTAGGTGTCAAGGTTAAATGAATCGATTATGCTATGACATGCAAGTGGGTATGATGAAACATGCAAGTGCAACTCACACACCCGACTCTGTGCACACAGACCTTTAGTTCCCCCTTTCGGAACCGTTACCTCCCAGGATACCTCCGTAGTGGCAGACGGAAGCGGTGGGTTGGGCCTCGCCCACCTCTAAACCAGTAAAGCACTACCGGTCAGACCTATCATACGCCTCAACGCTTGGTGCACTAAGCGGACGCCTGCGTACTCTTGCGGGCTGGCGCACCGGACTTCTGTTGGCAAAGTGCTAACCACACTTGCCGAGTCAGTGTATTGGCGTCGGTGCATCGACCCTCCAATACCGAAGACCCATCACCTTAATTTTCATTCCTTTTATGCACATGCAAGTTTAATCGTAAACACACAAAAGCCGAGCCGAAGCTCCCCGGACCAAAGCGTCCGTCTTAAAACCAACCGAGCCGAAGCTCCCCGGACCATCCCGTCCGTCTCTTAACCAACCGAGCCGAAGCTCTCATCAATCTTCCTGTGCCAACAGTGTTTGTGAAAGGTGCAGCCCTAATTACTAAGTTACTCTTGTCGGTTTGTTATTACAGTTTACGTTAGCCCAGGACTGCCCCCGGCATACCCCGTGAAGGGCTCTCAAGGGGCACTAGGAACCAAGACGGCGGCATTATGGCCTGAAGTTCCCTTTCACAGGGCACTTATTGCTATTGGTTGATCTCCCTTAACCTGATTCCCTTCTCATATTACGATAGACTATCCTAGGGTGATTTTAAACCTTCCACTCTTCGGGGAAGACGATCTTTCGTCGAACCCGAGCACCCCTTAACTCTAGCTATCACCACTTCTCACTACTCTTCATATCATCCTATCGTGATATCATCCACAATTGTCCACCCAGACAAAATGATTAACCCCAATGACTTCCTCAGATCATGTCATATTGCATTTCACAAATTTGTTATATGCAGACCGACCTAGACTATTTGTCGAACCGGCTATGCAATGATCCAATACTCATCCAAATGCCCTAAATTATTTACTGGAGACTTATCATGATATAACTAGCCTAAATCCAGAAATTGGTAATTTTCCTAATTTATCTGATGTTTAATTAATTTCCTCGAAAGACCCAAGGGTTACCGGTTTGAACATGAACTACCCTAAGTAATCATGCAAGATGTCCAGAAATATTACTATAAATATTATGTTATCCCAATATGGTAAATCCAAAGTATCACAATTTTTCTATCATCAAAAGGGCACTAAAACTATTTTAGAAATAATCTCTATCTTTTGTTATTTATGAATCAAGTACAGAAAATATCCATCCAAAAATTGTAAATTAATTATACTAAGCAGATAAGACATTCAAAATAACATTGGCCAGGTTTTATAATTTTCCAATAAGTATATCATCCATAATTAATTTTTAAACCATAAAACCCCTTTCTAACATCTGTGAATGAAGTACTAGAATTACTCAACTAAAAATCATACAAAAATTCAGGGGCAACTATTCTGACCTAAAACATTTACCTCGAAGATTTCATGAGGTTTCGATGAACAGAAATTTCTAAACAATTAAAAAATCATTTAAGGTCATAGCAAACTTTACAAATGAAGTGCTAGCAATAATCAACATAAAATTCCAGAAAAATTGCTATAAGTTCTACCTGATCCAAAACTCACTCTACCCGAATTTCACAGCTTTTAAGTAAGGTTTAGTGACTAGTTTTACCTATTTGATATTTTACCCTAAAACTAAGGTTAGGGTTTTAAGGTATCTACTTGTCTCCAAATTCTCCAGATTCCATCCAGACGATTCTTATCAGGCCTTTGTCAACTCTACAGAGTTTCAAGGCAATACAAGAGCAATTGCCCCCATGTCCTTCACAACCCTCAAAACGCTTCATTTAGGGTTTGAGCTTGGATCCTAGGGTAAATCAACCCTAAACCTCACCGTTTTTCTCCAAGCAGGTTATAACACCCTTCTAAGTCAGAGGTCAGAATATCAGCCTCTGTTGAGGTGATTTGACCTTTCCAAACTTTTAGTGCACTTTTTACTAAAAGATGTCTCACTAATGCCTAGTAAAGGGTAGAAGATTTCCTACCCAAAACTCCTCCAAACTAGTTGGAATTTTGTACAGATCTAGGTTTTATAGCCAGAGACCACTCACCAAAATTTGGGAGGGTTTGGAGGTCATTTGACCACTTAAATAAATTTCTCTATCTTAATTAAATTAAAACAAAAACTTTAGGCAAAGTATCTCCAAAAATTCCCATTTTTGGTCTGCCTTTAGTTATAGCTAAGGTTAACCTCCTGTCCAAATTTCAGGTCATTTGGATAAGGGACGAAGAGTGGGCATCCATTTTAATTTCTGCCCAACTCTTGGTACAGCCCCCACTAAAACGGGTTCTGCGGTCAAACCGCTTACCCAAACGAGTTGAAATCAATTTTAAATTAAACTAGACTCAAAGGGCTACAACTTTCGTGACTGGTCATTTTTCCTAAAACGGCCTCTAAGTGTCTCGTTTTGCAGCATCAAAATATGCTCATCTAAGTATATTTTCTTATAAATTATTTACATAATTTATATATTATAAACAGCTTTTACTGTTCATCTTCTACAGAACCCGAAAATCAGAACACAGAAACTCTTATTTCCTGTAGCTCTTTCGCGATCAGTCACCGGTCGCCCGGTCACTTCCCTGGCCAGCCACCACCACCACCACCTCCGTTGAGGCGATGGCTAGCGGTCGGCGGTGGTTTGGCCGCCGGAGGTGGCGGTTTCCGGCGAACTCGAAAATACATTTTTCATGGTTTTCCATGAAAACGAGAGATAGGTCCGGCTCCGTTGAGCACGAACTTCCTTTCTAAGAATCCTAAGATCTACCCATGAGAGAAGAAGCAGAGGAGGACCTTGTTCGCGGTTTGGAGGCGAGATGAACGACGGGGTGCCATGGCGCAGTGGTGGCGTTGCCGAACTTCTCCTATAGCAAGAACAAAGATCTGAATCCGTTTGGTCAAGAGTGTAACCTTCTCATCTTGCTCTAAGGGGTCTTTTATAAGTCAGCAAGTGGGGAGGTGAAAGGGTAAAGCCTTAATGGTCATGAAGGCTCCTCTTAATAACATTTCGGTTACGGTGAAGGGATAAGAAAGGGTGGAAGATAAAAAGGTATGTCCAGTTGGCGGTTTCCTATTGGACCACATCTCCTTATTTTATTAAGAAATTACAGTAGGAAATGGCCCATAATTACTCCTGGTGTAACTTCCCACACCAGCATTTATTACCACGCGTGTTAGAATAATTTCGGGCTGAACCGTCGTTTCGGTCAATGTCACGGGCGTGACACATAGGTCACAGGCGTGACAGGCCCGGGTGGCCAATTCTGGGGTCGACGATCGTCGAACTGAGATCGACGGTCGTCGAAGGGTGGTCACGCCATAGGTCACGGGCGTGACACCTTGGTCACGGGCATGACATGCCCGAATGGCAAATTCTGAGGTCGAAGATCGTCGAACTGAGATCGACGGTCGTCGAAGGGTGGTCACGCCCTAGGTCACGGGCGTGACACCTGGGTCACGAGCGTGATATGCCCGAATGGCAAATTCTGAGGTCGACGACCGTCAAACTGAGATCGACGGTCGTCGAAGGGTGGTCACGCCCTAGGTCACGGGCGTGACACCTTGGTCACGGGCGTGACAGGGCCGGGTTGAAAATTCTGCGCCCGACGATCGTCTCCCTGAGATCGACGATCGTCGAAGGAGTCACGCCCTAGGTCACGGGCGTGACCAACCCGTGACCCGAAATCTCGGTCGATTTATTTCAATTTTTGGGCTTCCTAGGGTTCTGTCACGACCAACCGACTCCTAGGGGTCTAGCCGGAAATGGGATGTTACAGGTAACCCCGGAAGGTCCTTTGGAAACACATCAGCATACTCCGACACAATCGGCACTTCACTCACACTGGCCTTCGACGCCACCATCTCTACAAGTGTGAAGAATAACTCTGCACCCTTCCGAACTGCCTTAATGACTTGGAGAGCAGATAATAACATCCCACTCATCCCTTGTATACGAATGAACTTGGTCTCTTGTTCGGTATTCTGCCCGAGTGTGACCTCATTTTAAGTGCAATCTATACAGGCACGCTGCTCTGAAATCTAGTCCATACCAAAGATTATATCAAATTCCTTGATCGGCAATACTAGTGTTTCCACCTTGAACTCCCGACTCCCTATCTTAACCTCAAGACCGCAAGATTTATCCGCGCACATCAAACATCCGTTAGGTAACAACACCTTTACACTATTTTTCGTGGGCCGGATAGGTACCCCGATACGAAAGACGAAATCTTCAGACAGAAACGAATGGGAAGCACCTGTATCAAAAGGTTCTCGCGCCGGATACTCTCGTATAAGGACAAAACCTATAACCCCACAATTAAACAAGCACAACACACAGTATAAAATAACATTAAAAACTACGCGCACCTGTGACGACATCGGCCTGCTTAATGGCCTCCTGTTGTCCAAGATTGAAGACCCTGGGCTGCGCATGCGAGGCAGAAGACTCCACCACAGTCTTCCCTTTCTCTGCATAAGATGCTCCCGTCTTCTTGTCACCCTTTGGAGGACCAACTCGGCAATCATGTGCGAAGTGCCCCAACTTCCCACACGTAAAACAAGCGCGAGATCCATACCCAGATGTCTCTGTCACAGTCGCAGAAGGAGCTTGTACAGTAGACTTGGACTTCTTTCCCCATCTCTTACGGTACCCAAACTTCTCCGGGCGCGGCGGCTTGAACTCTGGCTTTGTCACAGCCAAGGTCCCCTTTGCTTGCCCCCTTCTCATGTCCGTCTCCAAACACCGAGCTGTACAGACTAAGGCTTGAAATCCCTGACTCACAGAACTCGAGAGCAAATACCGCAGCTCATCTCGTAGTCCCGCATAAAACCTACTAGTCTTACGCTCTTCTTCGGCGAAGATTGTACCCGCATATCTTCCCAAACGTGTGAACTCATGTAGGTAATCATCCACACTACGATCTCCTTGAGTTAACCGTTGAAATTCCATTTCCATCGATATCCTTTGTTGCATTGGTAGATGTTGTGCCAAGAACAACCGAGAAAATTCGTCCATTGAGACCTCTGCAAGTTGCCTACCGGCCAAGTGATGCAGTTCAATCTCATCCCACCATAAACGAGCCTCTCCTTCTAGTAGGAAAGTGGCCAACATAACCTTCTGTCCCTCCTCAACCTTGATCGCTCTAATGATCCTCTTGGTCCTTGCAAGCCAATCCTCTGCTTGGGCCGGCGAACCAGCCCCAGTAAATTGCGGAGGATTGAAGCTCAGGAATTGCTTCAATTGTTGATCTGCTACCCGCGGATCAACTACCGCTTCTGCCGGTTCTTGTCGTACCCCAGCATGTGTTGGCACCACTGCAGGACATGCCTGCCCAGCCTACTAAGCATTCATCACAACAAGTATCGTTTCCGTGATGAAACGTACCGTTTCAGCGGATGGAGGAGGTGTGGGCACCTCAGCTAGTGCCGTATTTTCGACAGAATGTTGAGGTTCGGATTGACCCGCAATAATTCTAGTCACCTATATGTGTAAAACACACAATTTAGCGACCAAGTAAAATGGCAAACATACAAAAAGAATACACAAGTTCAACAAATAAGTGTATCTGCATTCCTCAGTGGATATTCTTGAGTTCAAGTTACGTGTTATAACGACAGCACTGACACGTGCTCGTCACCCCTCAAAAGAATTCGTCCGCAAATTCGGAAGAGATCGACCAACAAGATGATACCAAATTATAACACCTCTACCCGTCAAGAAAAATATAATAGAGGGTCCGGCCGGGTCCCCACACCATATTCCACAAACAGGCGGAGACGCTACTAAATAATATCAAAACCAACACATCCTAACACAGAGCATTCTAGCGGAAGCTTCACGGTTGAAACCTTGAACTCAAGCAAAACAAGAACTGTCCACTAAAACATAGGAATGTATACATCCAAAGTATTTGGCCTTAAGGCCTTACAAATTTCTCTGAACAAAGGTGTGGTTTACAGACATCGGCACGCAGGTCGGCCACACATGAACAAGAAGAAACAAAACAAAGCCTTCGAGGGCAGAAACGCAGCTTGGGATTCAACCCGCTAAGTCCTGCTCGGACCAGCACCTCTTGCACCTGCAAGAACCAATCCACCAAGCGGTGGCAAACAGGGCAACGGTCAGCATTCAGCTGACCAATTATAACGACCCTGCCCCTAGCACGGGGCAGCGGAATTCCATCCTTGCATAGCATTTTTCCAACAGTATGTATAGCAAACCACGCAAGACGTGCACGACCGCACAGTCAATACATATCACAAACGTTGGCACGACGGCCCGACGCTCCGTGCACTCAGGGCACATTCGGGTGTATCGGAAACACCGGATCCCACCAATGAGCATTCTAGTCTTGATCGGCACGCAAGCCGTCGACTCTCGCTATGTGATCCTAACAGGGCCTTAAGCACCCAGGGTTAGACAACCATAACGCGGGTACTGATCCACCTTTCCCGTTGCTCAAATCGTCAGACTCAAGCCTGGACTGACGCAGGTACAGCTTCACCTTGCCCGTCTGCCACAAGAGTTGAACCCAACTCTCACAATTTCCTAGACTTCCTCTAGTACTTCCTGCTGCACCAAGCGACAGGTATCCACCACAGATTGCACACAAACAATCAAATACTCGGAGGCTCCTTCGAAATGCAAACAAAGCATCACCAATCCAAACAAACACGTCCAGATGGGCTTCACACAGCATGCCTAGATCCGTACTCCGATTCCGGACTCTAACAAGGGGGACTTCACATATCTACCCCAAGGGACGCCACAACCCACCGCACACTCACGAGGAAGGGTTTTCCCTATGCAAATATAAGAAAGAAGGACTTCACATGTCCAAGAAGGAAATCGTTACCCTAGTAATTCGCTTCGGAGCCATGGAGAGAAAGCAAATGGATGAAAGTCTTCGCAGCAGCCTTGCCTTCGCAAATCCGAACTCGGCTCGTGATTTGGACCACCGTAGCACCATCGGCAGCCGGATTCCCCTTCTTCTTCCTCACCTTGCTCTACTCTCTCTCTTAGCTTTAGTAAGAGAAAGATGAAACTCAAATGAGCTTTCTCCTCTTCACTCCCGGCCTTATCAACCCAGGGAAAAGCCCAGACCATTGGATCTTAGTCAAAGAAAATGAACGGCTCTGATCAGTCCTGAAATTGATTTTCTGGGCCGAACACGGGTAGTGACACGCCCGTGTCACAGGCTGTGTTCCTGAAGCGACCAACAACTGACTTAAGCCAAACCAGAACACGGGTGTCGATACGCCCGGGACACGCCCGTGTCGAGGGGTGTGTTCCCCCATCGAGATGGAAATCGCCATTTTCCCGAGAAACACACGGGCACTGGACACGCCCGTGTGACATTTTGACACGCCCGTGTCACGATCGACACGGCTGGGCCTCCAAGCCGTGTACTTCACGGGACATTCTGGCTAATATTTGGGCATGACATGCCCTGGGACACACCCGTATCCCCCGACCGTGCCACCACTCAACGCCACTCAACGCCACTTCACTCAGCGCCACTCAATGCCATTCGAGCAGGACACGTCCTTGGTCACGCCCGTGTCCCAGGCCGTATCGACACTCAACGATCGTCGGCTCAATGATCGTCGACAAAGAAGAACACGCCCGTGTCCCAGGCCGTGTACCCTAAACATGCCCTGGGACACGCCCGTGTCCCAGGCCGTGTCAGCCAGCCTGAACCTCAATTTGACCTTTTGAGATTTCTGGGGTGTTACAGATGCGGACCTTCTCCACCCTGTCATCCTGGGTGAGAACTTCCATCTCTAGCACTTCCTCGGCGGCCTTCAACCGGGACTGCTCCTCCCACTCTGCAATATCCTCCCCTCCTGGGGCAAGGATCTCCCCTCCTTCCACGGCCATCGCCTCAACCAATTCCCCAGGGAATACCTCCTCGTGGGCCTCCCCCTCCATCCTTTCTTCCTCCCTGATTTCATCGCCGGCTTCCTGCCCATCCACCTCTTCCATCCTCCTCCCCATTTCCTCGGCCTCCTCCTGCCAAGAAATGGAATTTACCGCCGTCACGTAACATTCTCGAGCTGTCTTGGGGTCACCACGGACTCGGACCTGGATCCCCTTCGCGTTGAACTTAAGGTGTTGATGGAAGGAGGAGGGGACGCAGCGGAAGGCGCTGATGAGGGACCGTCCAAAAATGGCGTTGTAGCTGCTGGGGGCCTCTACTATAACGAATCGGCAGTTCCTGGATTCCCCCCTAAGCTGAAATGGAGTCCCACTCCCCCTTCTACTTCTTTCCTCTCCCCCGAAAAACCGAAGCGGGGCCCGTCGGAGGCCAGCACCTTCTTGGCTTCTACCTGCATGGCGTCGAAGGGCTTCTTGAAGATGATGTTGACGGAGCTCCCATTGTCAATGAGGATCCGGGAGACCGTTAAATTCTCGATGGCCGTCTGGATAACTAGCGCATCGCAGAAGGGGTCCTCATGACCCGACATGTCTTCCCTTGAGAAAGTGATCCTCTTCTCTGGGGGTGGGGTCTGGGATGTGGAGCCGATGCTCCTTCGGTACATGGTGCGGAGGCTCGCTTTCTGGGAAGCTTCGACCCCTACCCCCCCCCCCCCCCATGGATCACTCTGATCCCTCCTCGGGTCCCCACATCGGCCCGGTCTTCGCAACGGTCCCCCTCCGCCTGAGGCCGGACTTCCTCAATCCACACTTCCTAGCGGTAGTCACAGTAGGGTAGGTCTATCCTGACCTCCCTCCTCCTCCTTGGCTGTGCTCTCCTTCTCCCTCCCAGGGCGATAGCCATGGTTTCCTCCTGATCGGGAAGGGGGGTCTCTGACCCTGCCTCCCCCCTGGGGGTAAAACTGGTCACGCCCACCTTGGCGGTTATCTCCTCCTTGATAACCCCTTCATGGCCCTTGATCCTGCCACTCCGGCCTCCAACCCAACCAGTTGTTCGGTTCCTGATGCCCCCACCTGGGCTGCTGCTGCTGCTGCTCTCTCTGCCGAGGCTCGGCCCTTCTCTCCTCCTGGGCTCGGCCACCCCTTGGCTTCTCCTCCTCTACGGCCCACCTGGACAATCTCCGGGCAAACTCTGGGTGTGCTGCCTCCATATCGGCCTCCCTTACTGCCCTTTCCAAGAGCGCCTCAAAAGACACTTGAGGCATCCTCTTCAACTCCATGGCGAAGAACCCAGGCTGGAGACCCAGGGTGAAGGCTACCATCATGGTGTGCCCTGACATCTCTTGTACCTGGGACAGTTCCTCCTGAAACCTGTCTAGGTAACTTCCTAGGGTCTCCCCTGCTCTTTGTTTGATACGGAACAAGGACTCGGCCTCCCTCTTCCTTTTCTTTGAGGTGGTGAATCTCAACATGAACCCTCTGCGCAGGTCCTCGAAGCAGTAGATGGAGCCGGCCGGGAGCTGATGAAACCACTCTCTCGCTTTCTACCTAAGGGTGATGGCGAAGAGCCTGCACTTGAAGCCATCCGACATCTGTCGGATTGAGACCACGTCCTTAAACCGCTGGACGTGCTGGACCGGATCTCCCTTCCCTGAGTAGTAGGACATCTCCGGTTCTCGGAACCCCTCTAGAACTGGGGCAGAAGAAATGAACTCGCTGAAGGGGCTTCCTCCCTCAGCTGGGCGAGTTGGGAACTCCCTCCCCACTGTCTCGCCGAAATGGTACTCGCCTGCCAAGCCCGGGAAAAGGACTCGCCCCCTCGGCTCGCGCTCCTCCTCACTCGCGATTTCCTTCCCCGCTCGCCTGATGGGCGCGTCGTTGCCCAGTGCCGGGTCGGCGACCACGGGAACCATCGGCGTCGTGCTCTCCGCTCGCATGCCGAGTGCGACCCTGACGAGTCCGAGCACTTCCTCTCTGAGCTCCGCGGACATCCCTGCCGTTGCGGGAGGGGGAGGGGTGGCGAGTTCGCCCTGCCTGAACCTTGCCCTTCATCTCTTGCCATCGGACTTGTGGAAGATTTTCTGTGCTAACCACGCTCCACGCTCACTACACCAAAATGTTGAAACCGAAAAATCGGTCCCTGAGGAGTTCGACCATTGGGGAAGGGGTGATCGCGCACTTACTTCTCTCCCCACGAGCCCAAATGACAAAGGAAAATGACAAGGGACAGACCCAAGGCTCCAGCACGAAGGTCCCACCACACACCCGGAAGATCTTAGAGCGCTTCCCCTCCTTAGCCAAGTGCTGAAGCTAAGGTACCTCAGAAAGCGCTAGAAGACCGGGCACAAGAAAGCGTGTCCTTTTGAGGTACCCCTTGGGTCTTATTTATAGGAAAAGACGGTCTGCAAATATCCAATCTTCACTGTTTTTGAGGACTATAGGTAGTCCGAAGGGGGTAACATGATAAAAATACACCACAGCTGAGGGGCGAGCTTGCCCTGAGATAACGTCCACTCGGTAAGGGCGGCGAGTACTTGAGCGGGAAAGCTTCACCCCACGCCGGGGTAAAAGGCGGTGAGGGTGCTCGCCCCACTCAATGCCATGGTAGAAGGCGTTGAGTGAGCTCGCCTCTCTCAACGCCACAGGCCTAACTCGCCTCACTCAACGCCACGGGAGAAGGCGTTGAGTAAGCTCGCCTTTCTCAATGCCACCGACCTGGCTCGCCTCACTCAACGCCACGGGAGAAGGCGTTGAGTGAGCTCACATTTCTCAACGCCACTGGCCTGGCTCGCCTCGCCTTAGGCCTGGGCGAGTTAGCTCTGAAGCCTCTGCTCGCAGGTGACGGGCGTGCTGGCACTCGCCCACCCCTTGGCTCTGGGAGAGCACGTCCTCGGCCGGATCTGCTCGCCCGATGAATTGACTTCCTTCCGCCGGGCTCAGCTCCACAAACTCCAAGCTCGGCCCGACGATTGTCGAGCCCGTACTCGGCACGCTGGGCTCGACATGCTCTGCTGAACTCGCCTGGGCTCGACATGCTCGCTGGATACGGGGTTGTACATCTTACATAACACGTATTCAGAATATGTGAAAGGTACGCAATTGTTCAAGTGTGATTTATTTTCTACATAATTGTTTTTAATTTATATACTCAATTTTTTTTGTAGGTTTGTCATCCACAACATTCACGCTTATTTTATAAGGAGCATCAAAAAAAATCATATATCTATTTTGTAAAATTTTCATAACTTCAAAATTTTATTTTATGATAGCAATTCAATTTTAGAATACTAAAATAAAACAATTTTTTTTATTTTGTGCAGGCTAGTGTTCATTTTAAGGAAGATGTACTCGGGTTAAACAATAAGTGTTCATTGCTATAGCAAAGCTGAATGAAGAAAATATAGTTTTTATTATTTTTGTTTTGTTAGAATGATAAAATTTATGTTTTGTTTTGAATGATATATGTGTAGTTTTGGGTTTATTTAATTTTATCAATTAGAGGAGGAAAAAAGATTAAAAAAAATCAATTGTAATTTAAAAAGAGGATTGCAAATATCCGGCGAGTATGCAAATACCTATTTGTGAATTACGAATATCCAAGAGTTGTAAATATCGATTATACGCCTGTAAATATCAGCGCCCAAAATGAAAGAGCTAAATTAGATGATAATATTGTAATTAAAGAACTCCTCAAAATTTATCTCATTTTTCATTTTTTGCAGTATGATCTTCTAATGCTTTGACCCTTTTGTGCACTAAGGAGTCAATCAGTTTGACCATTTATTTTAATTGTTGAGTCATACGTTTGGACAGACTTGACTTATTTTTATTTTTGGATTCCATTACATTTGATTAGCTTGTTTTAATTGTTGAGTCATAGGCTCATACATTGTACTCATTTTATTTAATAATTTCAATTTATACGAGGTAAAAGTAATGGGTCAATGATACGCAATGAGCCAACAAAATAGGCCAAACAAATAGATGAGAAATAATCAATCAGTCAACGGAACAGGAGAAGAGATCGAGGTCCAAGGCGGACGAAGACGGTGGCATGGACAAGTTGGTAATTAAGGCTCTGTTTGGGGGAACTTATTTAAGGTGATGAAGAACCTTTGTTTATTCGCGCCTCAGGAGGTTCGAGGTCCTTCCGGGTGGAGGTGCCAAAGAACCTTTGTTCGTTCGCGTCTCGAGAGGACATGGGTCCGTCCGGGTGGAGGTGAGGAAGAACCTTTGTTTATTCGCTCCTCAGGAGGACTGGGTGGGGTCCGTCTGGGTAGAGGTGACGATGAACCTTTGTTCGTTCGCGCCTTAGGAGGACCGTGGTCCATCCGGGTAGAGGTGGTGAAGAACCATTGTTCGTTCGCGCCTCAGGAGGATCAGGGTCCATACGAGTTGAGGTGGCGAAGAACCTTTATTTGTTCGCCCATCAGAAGAACCATGGTCCGTCCAGATGGAGATGACGAAGAACCTTTGTTCGTTCACGGCTCAGGAGCACCGGGGTCCGTCCCGGTAGCTAGAGGTGACGGAAAACCTTTGTTTGTTCAACCTCAGGAGGATTGGGGTCTGTCCGGGTGGAGGTAGTGAAGAATCTTTGTTCATTCACGCCTCAGGAGGACTGAGGTCCGTCCGGGTGGAACTGGCGAGCGCGTATCGCTGCGCGGGCACCGCTTGCGCACACGCTGTCGTGCGGTCTGTCGTGGGCGCGCTGCCGCACTACGGCAGCGCCTGCGCTTGTGCTGTGTTTGAGCGCGCGCGACGCTTGTTCACGCATGCAGGGCTTGTGCGTGCGCGAAGCGTGGACGATGCTTGCGCGTGACGGTTGCATCCGTGATGGTTTTATGCGACCTCTATGCGCGCTTGGTCCCGTTCTTCTTTCAAGGTGATTCCGGACCCTTTGAGCACGTGTGGCTTACGGGCGCGCGGCTCGCTCTATTGGTCGCATTGCTAGAACATTTTCAGTTCAAATCCTACCGATTTGACTTAGAAAATTCAGGGAAACCTCACCCTATAGTTTTAATTAAAATTCAAATTAATAAGTATACTTATATAAAATGCAATATCACATACAGAATTTTCATTTAAAAACTCTATAGACAAATCAACTTAAATACTCAAAAAATCAATTTTTCTCATTTCTAGCCTAAGTCTCACGAGATGTTCGCCCGCTCCCGATATCCCGCCGCATACACCTCCTGACATCTCTTGTAACGATCATGCTAAAGTCTCCGTCACGCAATGGAGCGGGAATCTTCACCGACAACCACCCCAGAGCCCCTATCCTAGCCAGGTGACCAGCCCTCTTCCTCTGTTTTGTGCCTTGGCGGCGGAAGCAGCCCCCCGGTTGATGATCTCTCATATTCGGTTCGCCCACTTCCGAAACCCATCCGCATACACCACCCAATCACTCATATTTGGTTCCTCGCGAAAACCTTCGCCACCCCTCGATATCGCCTAGCTGTCGTGAAATGGATATTCTCCAAATTTGACAATGTAGTGCTTACCTGCAGCCGGAATGTTTCTTCCTACTCAAGCACTGTTACAATTATAGCAAAATTTAAAGTATTTACACGAGTTATTGATTTTTGTAAGAAAAAAAATTAATACCTCACGTGCTATTGTTATTAAGTGGTTTTTAAAAAGTATATTTTTTTAATTTTGTGTTGGTTTGTATATAACCATCAGGTTTGTGTATAACAAATTTATATTTACACTGATTTGTATATAGTAATGATTTGTATATAGTCAAAAGTGATTTATAAATAACATCACCCTAATTTTAAGATACAATAATAATGTTAAGAACAAAATTGAAAGAAGCTTGCATTAAAAATAAATAAATGAGGTAAGGAGAATAATAACAAGTGTTTAGAATTCCCACTATATATAAATGAGGTAAGCTTTCATTCTTAATTGCGCTTCTTCAATAACACAATCTCTAGACTCTAGCTTTAAAACTTGATTACAATTAGTTATGGAGATCTCCACGCAAATGGTTGCACTTGCGATACTCTTACTATCTCTCCTAATCTTAGGTGATTGATTGGTCCCTCTTTCTCTCAAGAATACTCGCATATCAGGGTCCCCCGTGCGACCGCGACAGTATTCTAGTCATGACAGTGCCTGACAGAATGACACTTCGATTGCTCGCAGACCCCCGAGCACAGCACTACGACAACCCCACTCAATTTACTAATTCTCTTTGGGGTCTACGAGCGACGGGAGTGGCATCGTGTCGGGACACAGCCGTGCTCGGTGTGCTATTGCGGCCGCAAGGTCCCCCATGTACTCTATCAATTTTCTAAGGCGATTGTTAACCGCAACCCATTACTGGTTAGTCGCACCCCAAAATCTCCTAACTTTTCGCGACTTTTCGAAACACGCCTTGTACATGCATTTTCAGGAAAAGTGCTCAACACAAAAGTTGTAGATCTCGACGAGATCTACAACTTTCATGTTGAGCACTTTTCCTAAAAATGCATGTACAAAACGTACTTTGTAAATATGCTCAGGTTTTGCTCCTTTCAGAAATACGTCATGTACATGCAATTTCAGGAAAAGCGTTCAACACGAAAGTTGTTGATCTCGTCGAGTTCTACAATTTTCGTGTTGAACATGAAATTGCATGCACACAACGTATTTCAAAAAGACGTGAAAATGTAGGAGATTTTGGGGGTATGACTATTGTGGTTTTCTAATTGTGAAGTCTAATACTAACAATGTTTATGTGTTGATGTGATTGTTTGAAGTGGCTGTGCAACCTTCTCCTGTCCACTCTAGCTCTAGCTCTCACCCAAAGCACCCAGCTGGCGGCGGCCCCAATGAACATGTTCATCCCTTCATGACACCCCCTGGCCGTGAACACGTTTATGATGACGCTGACTGCCTTCATGTAAGATTTATCCAACAGAATCGAAAGTGTACAACATTCAATTGCAGCCTTTATTGCATGGTTCTACGCTTAAATTGTGGTATAAATTGCAAATTGCTTGCTTCCCGATGCATCGAGGATTCTCCCAGATGCTTCATGCCCGGATGCAACGAGGACACTCCCGTATGCTACTGTATGGTATGCCCTTACGAGCAACCTCCTGGGGCACCCAGAGCCAGATGCTTTACAAAGCCCTTGAATAAAGGTCCTAGTGGAGGTGTACATGGCATGGGACGTATTGATGGTGAACTTTAATATATATTGCAGTCTGAATTAAAAGAGCCTCAATTCTACATTTCTACTACTTGCCTGTCTACAGGGAGCTTCTATACCTTATTGAATGTGCTCTCTTCTCCCATTCAGCCTTTCTTGTTGTAATAATAATCATGATGATGACGATCATGTATGCTTATATTAATCGCATGAAGTGTTTTCTAGTATTTTGTTTTTATTTACTTCCGTTTGGCCGGTTTGGGAGGATGCGGTCGTAACCGCTTGACCGGTGAGAATAAGGTCCCGTTTGGGGGGACTTATTTTTACCAGTCAAGCGGTTATGACCGAATGAATTGGGACCTAATTAAGGTCTGATTCATGCGGTCATAACCGCTTGACCGGTGAAAATAAGTCCCCCCAAACGGAGCCTAAGTCCCCTCAAACACGGCCTTAATTTCATGTTATTATACCTGCATCATCATATAAAAAAACTTAAAGAATATCAACATTCAATCATGACCTAAATACTATTACATGTCTCTCAACCAATGATTTGAGAAGCAATGTTTTTTCAAGAGTATGAATATTTTAAATAAAGTTTGATGAAATTTTGTACTGCTAATTGGGATTCTACATTCGGGGATGAAGAATTGGGAATATGCACGGATTTAAAAGTTGCAAGTAAGACAAAGAGTTTTAAGTAAAGCTTGATCATCATTTGATTTATGGGATCAGCCATAATACAGGATTTTGTGCACTGTGATGGGGCCTCAAGTGAAGGGCATGATAGTGCATCGTTGGTGTACAACTCATATTCGTCGAGGGTGGACCCCTCCAGAGCCAGGTCAGCAAGAGTCAAAGTCAACAAGTCAAGACAGAAGTTAGATTCAACACACAAGACAACAGAAGCCTTGGGCGAGTATGGCGAACTCCCCTCGCATAATCGTCAGGTAGGCGACTAGGCATGTTACTCGCCCAGCAAAGCGAGATCCCCCAAGTAGTCGCCTAGTCGCCGGGGGGTGGGGATATAAATAAGACCCTCCTCCTCTTGGATTTGCCTATAAATAGGAACTCAGAGGTACAGGGAGACGAACTTCAGAATCTCACAAAGATCTCGAGAACTTCTTTTCCTAGACTTCGAGCTAAACCTTTAGATCTCTTATTCAGAGAAACAAGTCTCGAGATAGTGACTATCCATCTTAGTCACCGTGACTTAGTTGTCAGCCAGTCTACTGTTGAAATCTCTCAAGAAGCTCAGCAAGATAGTCTAAACACCAAATTAATATCTTCAGAACTATCCAGATCACAACTTGACCAAGCGGAAAGCAGGAAGTAAACTCAATCAACCAGATGCAAAGACAGAGACAAGCAAATCATATATTTATCAATCTTCTTTACAGGGCGAGGTATACGTGGCGAGACATGATTTCGCCAGTACAATGGAAAATAGAAAATTAAAAAAAATAATTTGGGCGGACAGAAACTGGAGACCGCTGAAACCGCCTGTCCGCAGAAGTCGCAGAAACCGCCCGAACTGCTGCTAAAGCCGAACTGAACGACGGAGTCCGCCGAGACCGCGAGGTCGCGCGAACACACCGTTATTCACTGAACTACTTCTGCCTGCTGCAGAGCTGGAGAACAAACCACCTTATCCGCCGAGGCCGGCAGACAGGTTATTGAACTTCGAATAAAACTAAAGTAGAGAAAACTGGCTAGCCGCAAATACAGCCCGCTGAAACCGCCGATTGAATCCGCAATTCCACTGCTTCCCGACCGCAGTCAGAACCAGACTTCTTGTTTCACAGAGCGAGCTGCACAACCTGCAAACAACAACCAATTAAAACTTCTCAACTCAGCCCGCGCGGACAACAATATCGAGACCGCAACTTTTAATCCGTGCTCAACTTACTGTTCACTCAGTTACAAATGAAGTGCTGGGGGGTCCTATTTATAGGCGGGGTGAGGAGTGTGGTCACCGCCCTATGAGATAGGCAACCGCCCCTTGATTGCAGCTAGCACAGCCAGTCTACCGAGTCCGCATTGACCGAATCAACAATGTCGGACTCGCCAAAAATTCGCCAACCATCAAGCGCAAGACCGCCGCCATAGCAGACCTGCTAGCCAGATGCCAATCTGCATAAGGTAGTCCTCCCAGTCCGCAAGGACAAGCCGGACATCAGCCAAAACCGCCAAGCACCAAGTCGAGAAGCCAGTCCGCACAGAGTAGCGGACACCGCACCAGTCCGCAAGCACAAGTCCATGACCAACAGAAAGACCGCCCGCTCACAGCGGACTTAGCGGACTCTGTGAAAACCGAAGCAGCCCGCAACATGTCCACGACTAATAGGAATTCCGCCCGACCAACTGCGGACAATGCGGACATCCTGGACTTGTCACAGTGTGTGACCAAGTCCAGCAACCCACCAATGATATAACGCGAGCTCGGCGGACACTAAGTCAGATCGCCAGCTCCAAGGACAGTCCGCCACCAAGAATGCGGCTCACCCACCGCAACTCCAGAGATCTAAGGCCAGGACCATTGTCGATCTTGCGGACTCCAAAACCACAGTCCGCGCAGTCCGCAGACTCCAACCTGCACAACAGCCGACAACAACCAACTGCCGGACTCACAATCTGTCCGTACAGTCCGCGGATTTCAACCCGCACATCAGCCACCAGAAAACTTCACAAGTCGCCAACAACAGACCGCCAGACTACTTCATCAGTCCGCATAGTCAGTCCGCCCAGGCCGCCCGGACTGCCCGATCACGCACTTTCACTTCACAAATTTCAGCACTCCCCCTTGAAGTGAGAAGTGGTGATCAAGCCCAGTAGACCCCGTAGCCGCTGAAAAGGCCCCTTCGACAATGGCTTAGTAAAGATGTTAGCAAAGTTATCTTCACTCCGAACATGCTCGACCATAAGAGATCCCTCCAACACCTTCTCCCGAATGAAATGGTGGTCGATCTTAATATGCTTAGTTCTTGCGTGACATACTGGATTGTTCACCAGTTTGAGAGCACTCTCATTGTCACGTCGGAGTAAAGTAGGACCTTGCACTTCCTCATGGACGTCTTCTACAAGTCTCCTCAGCCACATGGCTTCCCGAGCAGCCAAGGTCGAAGCCTTGTATTCCACTTCCGTAGTAGAAACTGACACTGAGTCCTTCTTCTTACTGCACTAAGAGATATCGGCTGATCCACAAGTGAAAATGTAACCCTATATCGACCTTCGATCATCTGAGTCGCCCTCATAGTTAGCATCCGCATATCCTAGCAGAGAGAAACTCATGTTCCTTTTATAAAGGAGTCCCATATCAGAAGTCACTTTGACATACTTTAAGATATTCTTTGCCGCCATCAGATGAGTCTTCCTTGGATCCGCCATATACCGACTTACTCGGCCAATAGCATAAGCTATGTCTGGCCTTGTAATCGTCAAATAGATCAAGCTCCCTACCAGAGCTCGGAACACAAAAGGATCAGGAAGAATCCTTCCCTCATCTCGTCGAAGCTTCAAGCCACAATCCAGAGGAGTAAAGCAACTCTTTCCCCCTTCCATGCCGAATCATTTCACAATTCGATCCGCATAAACTTTCTAAGAAACAAGAATCCCGCTCTCCTTCCTCTCCACTTCGAGACCGAGAAAGTGATGAAGCTCTCCCAAGTCTTTCATCTCGAAGCGAATAGCAAGCTCAGCCCTGAGCCTAGCAACCTCCTCCTCTAAATTCCCTGTGATTATCATGTCAACATACAGTATGACCAAGACTTGAAGCTCCCCCTTCTTCTTGATGAACAAGCAAGAATCCGAGTTAGAAGCAAGGTATCCGCAGAATTGGAGGTATTCTGTTATCTTCCCATACCAAGCTCTCGGAGCCTGCTTCAAACCATAAAGAGCCTTCCTTAGCTTGCAGACATAGTCTGAATGTTCTTCTGATACAAATCCAAGTGGTTGATCCATGAAGATGTCCTTGCCAATATCCCCTTAAAGAAAAGCGTTCTTCACGTCAAGCTGCTACATCTTCCACCCTCGGCAAGCAGCCAATGCGATCATAACCCGAACAGAAGTCATCTTTGCAACCGAACTAAATGTCTCTTCATAGTCTTCTCCATACTGTTGTGAGAATCCTCGAGCAACAAGGCGAGCCTTGTATCTTTCAATGCTCCCATCAGCCTTCTTCTTCAACTTAAACACCCACTTGCAATTTACAGGAGTGATGTCATCAACCCTGGGTACAAGGTCCCAAGTTTCATTCTTCTTGAGAGCAGTTATCTCCTCTCTCATGGCATCTTCCCACTCTTTGACTCCAGTGGCCTCATTGAAACTTGAAGGCTCTCGTTCATCCAGAGGGCCTGCAAAGAAATAGGATACAAAACTCACAGTATTCCCTTCACAGTATCTAGCTGGTGGCTTGATAGTCCTCTTTGATCTCCAAAGGGGCTGCTCCTTGCTCACCACCTCCGCTGCTTCTTTAGGCTTAGGTCCATCTCCGGGCAAACTTTGCGTAATGCTCCCCCTGCTTCCTGAACCAGAAGCATCTGCCCCAGAGCTTGAAGCAACAGGAGTTGCTGGTGAAACAGCAAGCTCCTCTTGAAGAACTTAAGTAGCCACCTCCTGCACTTCATCAACCTTGCTTTCTGGTAACTCAACCGAGCTCCCTCCATACGATATTAGTTCATCAAAGACCATGTCTCTTGATACAACAAACTTCTTCCTCGCAGGATCCATGCACTTCCATCCCTTCTTCCGCTCATTGTAGCTCACAAACACAAGCTTCCTTGTCTTTGCATCAAGCTTCGTTCTTAAAGCATCCGGGACATGCACATAGCAAGTTGAACGAAACACCCGAAGGTGTTCCATGCTTGGCTTCTCCTTGAACATCATCTCGAAAGGAGACTTCATATTGATCAGACTGAGAGGCATCTGATTGATGACATAAGCTGCACAAGACATTCCCTCTGCCCAAAAGGACCTTGGGATACTCTTGGCATGAAGCCAGCATTTGCAGGTCTCTGTCAGATGACGGATCTTCCTTTCTGCAACTCCATTTTGTTGTGGAGTATGAGCACAAGTAAGCTCTCTCTGGATCCCGTGCTTCCTGCAAAAATTAGAAAACTCGGAGGAGATAAATTCTCCGCTGTTGTCAGTTCTAAACTTCTTGATCCGCAGGTTAAGCCAGCCCTCCACAAGCTCCTTGAACTCCACAAACAATTTGAAAGCTTCTGACTTCTCCTTCAAAAAATATACCCAAGTATACCTTGAGTAGTCATCAATCAACCTGAGCATGTACCTGCTGCCACCAAGACTAGCAGTGACCGTTGGCCCCATCAGATCACCATGGATAACCCCCAATGGTGCTTTACTTTTTGTCTGTGACTTATCGAACGGAAGGCGATGAGCCTTTCCATACTAACATCATGCGCAAACATGGCCATCATCGAAGGATGATAGCTTAGGCAAGCCTTTCACAAGGCTTCTCCTTGCCATAGATTTTAGCTTATCCATCCCTACATGCCCCAACCTCTCATGCCAAATAGCAGCGCTATCATTTTCCCTCATCCGATCAGCATAGGAGCTTGTTGCAAGAACAAACAAGTCCTTTACTCTCCTCCTAATGTGAGCAACATCAGCTTTAACCGCTGATACGTTGCGGAGAAATTTCACTTCTGTTTTATCAAATAGAACCTAATATCCTGCATCTATTACATTGGTTATCGAGAAGAGATTCGTCTTCCTTCCCGGTACGTGATAGACACTCCTTAATGTGAGCGGACCCTGATCACTACCCACAAAAACTACACCCTCCTTCTCTACAGTATGAACAATATTATCAGCAGTAATGATAGCTTCGTTACCTGAATAAGTTCGCAGCGAGGAAAACTTAGATTTGTCTCTGGTGAGGTGATGACCACACCTAGAGTTCACGATCCAATCATCTTGAAAGTCAATTGATAACTTCTTAAACGAAGTTATTCATGTCCATTTTATTTGACAAAAATAGTGATAAGATGTTTTATTGAATATAAAAAAATGATAAAATTCATATTTAACTTATGTTTGAGTAATTTGACCATTTTCCAATGTTTTCTTGTCAGAATCGCCAAAAAACTCAATCCGGAGAAGGAATGCTGAAGCAGTTTTCTGTGCTGGGAAAGTTGTTATAACAACTTTTTTAGTTGTTATAACAACTTTCAAAATTCCAAAATTTGAATTTTCAAAACCTGCAGCGGTTTGAAAATTTAAAGGAGGCATCCTTTCAGATGGGAGCACGAAATTAAAGCACGAAATTGAACTGAAAAGAGGGAGGATTATTCATCTTGGAGAGAAAAGAGAAGGTCATCATCTTTGAGAAAGAAGAAGGACTAGGGCAAGACCGAATCTTCGAGAAGGGTTGCTTGTACGCGAATAGGAGAGCATTTCCTGCACTATTTTGCATTCTTACCATCATGTGCTGTAAGATCTTTCCTATTTTTGTGGTGTTCTCCCCTTCCACTATGAACTAATTTCATAAGTCTTATATGTGAGAGTACTTTGTAGTGTTGTGATGTTTTAATGTTAACTTTTCCTTAATGAATGTTTTGAAACTATTTTTCTTGGATCTATATTTATTTCATGGAATGTTTGGAGTAAGTGTTCTTCTTCTTAATTGTGTAGCGAGATTCGAGAGATGAGTTATGTTGTTTAGGATTGAATCCTCTATTTTGTACGACGAGATTCGAGAGAGGAGTCGTACAAATCTTTAGCCAAAATTCCATCATCACACTACGCCGTGAGATTCGAGAGAGGAGCGGCGAAAGTGCAATATAGATTTCGAGATAGTGTTGGAAAGAAAGAGATTTCATCCTTCGCTAGCGACTTTGATTTGTATGTGTATGTTATTCTTATTTCTCCTAAGTTAGAGATAACTAGGGTAACTAGGGTAAACGGGTTCCTGAGATCAAGAGATAAAGAAATCTATTTTCAAATCGTCGCAAGATAGCAAATAAATGTTCACGAGGGTTTGTTCTAAAGACTCATCATAACAAACAAGGGAAATCACATACGAGGCTATTTCTCCAATTTGGTAAAAGTAAATTTTAAGTAATTGCTTAGTTTTTGAGTGTTCTTCTTTTGTTCTTTTTATTTCATCAACGAACATACTCTGATTAAATAGCTTAAATTTAAAGAAAAAGTCAAGCTAGTATTTGCAGTCATTAATTTAGTTATTTCCCCGAGGGAACAATCTCTACTCACTTTGTATTACTTGAACCGGCACGTACACTTGCGTTATTTTATATATACGTTACCGGCGTATCATCAATGGCGGACAAAGCACGGACACATGTGTCCGTCATAAAGGCTTCTTCCTCATCCAGCTTCCTCAACATTAGAACCGGCTTCCTCCTTGCTTGCAACATGCCCAGGCTGCAGCTTCATCTTTCAATCTCTCTTGAAGTGACCTGACTGATGACACCTGTAGCACTTCAAACTCTTCTTCCAATCCTTCTTAGGAGCAACGCTCCTCTCTTGCTGATAATAAGTTGAAGCATCATTTTCAGCAGCAGTCTTCTTCTTCCCTTCCCATTTCTTCTTCTTCTTCTTCCCAGTGAATAGAGCTTCACTGTCACCATCAGAAATAGTAACTCCAGCCATCTGCCTGGTCAAACTTTCCTGCGAAGCAAGCAGGTTCTCAAGTTCCAGCAAAGATGGCTGAGTTACCCAGCCTTGAACTGAAGTTACAAAGGTCACATACTCCTTCCGCAAGTTGCGGATTATGTGTCTTTTCATATTAGCCTCAGAGATAGGCTCATTAGGATCAAGCGATGATAGCTCAGCACACAAGCTCTTCATTTTCAAGATAAACTTTGAGATGGAAAGGTCTCCTTGAGTTGCTTTAGCCAACTCATTCTCCAAGAACTGTAGCCTAACTACATTCTTCCTATTGAACAACCCATCAAGGGAAGTCCAAATTTCAGCAGCAGATTCACATCCAATTATGTGATCAAACAGTTTCGGTCAGACAGCCCGTTTGAGAGTAAACTCTGCCTTTGCATTATTCTTCCTCCAAACTCTCACCTGCTCAGCAGTTCCAAACTCAGTTGTAATTTTCACCTGGTCATCACCACCGACTACCTCCCACAGCTCCTCGCCCAGAAGATAACTTTTCATGCACGACTTCCACTTCTTGAAGTTAGTCGGCGTCAAAAGCTCAATTCCCAGACCCCTTGCATAACCTCCGTCCATAGCAGTAAATCTGATTAAGTTCCAAGAAGCACGGAGCACAATCAGACATTGATCACCACTCAAGCAACTGAAACTCCCTCTGATTCCATGTTGAAATCTCTCAAGAAGCTCAACAAGATAGTCTAAACACCAAATTAATATCTTCAGAACTATTCAGATCACAACTTGACCAAGCGGAAACCAAGTAGTAAACTCAATCAACCAGATGCAAAGACAGAGATAAGCAAATCATATATTTATCAATCTTTTTTACAGGGCGAGGTATACATGACGAGACATGATTTCGCTAGTACAATTGAAAACAGAAAAATTACAAAAAACAATTCGGGCAGACAGAAACTGGAGACCGCTGAAACCGCCTGTCCGCAGAAGTCACAGAAACTGCCTGAACTACTGCTGAAGCCGAACTGAACTACGGAGTCCGCCGAAACCGCGAGGTCGTGCGGACACATCGTTATTCGTTGAACTACTTCTGCCTGCTGCAGAACTGGAGAACAAACCACCTTATCTGCCGAGGCCGGCAGACAGGTTATTGAACTTCGAATAAAACTGAAGTAGAGAAAACTGGCTAGCCGCAAATACAGCCCGCTGAAACCGCCGATTGAATCCGCAACTCCACTGCTTCCTGATCGTAGTCAGAACCAGACTTCTGGTTTCACAGATCGAGCTGCACAACCTGCAAACAACAAACAATTAAAACTTCTCAACTCAACCCGCGTAGACAAGAATATCTAGACCGAACCTTTTAATCAGTGCTAAACTTACTGTTCACTCAGTTACAAATGAAGTGCCGGTGGGTCCTATTTATAGGCGGGGTAAGGAGTGTGGTCACCACCCTATGAGATAGGATAACTGCCCCTTGATCGCAGCTAGCACAGCCAGTCCGTTGAATCCACATTGACCGAATCAATAATGCCGGACTCGCGAACAATCCGCCAACCATCAAGCATAAGATCGTAGCCATAGCAGACCTGCTAGCCAGATGCCAGTCCGCACAAGGTAGTCCGCCCAGTCCGCAAGGATAAGCCGGACATCAGCCAAAATCGCCAAGCACCAAGGCAAGAAGCCAGTCCGCACAGAGTAATGGACACTGCACCAGTCCGCAAGCACAAGTCCACGACCAACAAGCAGACCGCCCGGTCACAGCGGACTTAAAGGACTCTGCGAACACCAAAGCAGCCCGCAATATGTCCACGACCAACAGGCATTCCTCCCGGTCAACATCAGACAATGCGGACATCCTTGACTTGTCACAGTGTGTGACCAAGTCCAGCAACCCACCAATGATATGGCGCGAGCTCAGCGGACACTAAGTCAGATCGCCAGCTCCAAGGACAGTCCGCCACAAAGAATGTGGCTCACCCACCGCAACTCCTGAGATCTAAGGAAAGGAATATTACCTATCTCGCAGACTCCAAAACCACAGTCCGTGCAGTCTGTGGACTCCAACCTGCACAACAGCCGACATCAACTAACTGCCGGACTCACAATCAGTCTGCGCAGTCCGCAGATTTCAACTCGCACAGCAGCCACCAGAAAACTTCACAGGTCGCCAACAACAGAACGCCAGACTGCTTCATAAGTCTGCGCGGTCAGTCAGCCCAGGCTGCCCGGACTGCCCGATCACCCACTTTCACTTCACAAATTTAAACATCTACCTCGTACCCTGCTCGACCATTTTTGTTTGTGGAGGGTAAGCTTATTCTAAGCATTCGGGTACGTGATGTGACCTCCCTTTCGCAGTGCCTGGAGTCCTTTTTGTTATCCAACTTTTTCTTCGTCCTAGCCCATTAGCCGTCGAGCCCAACCGCTGAACCGGTAACCTCAGACTGTCTTGATCCGAATTTTGGGGTTGGGATTTTCCCGGCTTCAACACTTTGGTGCGGTGAGCGTGGATCGTAGCTGAGGAAGAAAGTTTCGCGAGTAGGCGAGGTGGTGAGTGGAGGAGAGCATGAAGAGATAGTCGGTAAATCCGCAAGAGTCAGTAACTCTGCACAAGGAGGCGACTTTGTGATAGTGGCAGCATTCGAAGAGTTCGTGAGGAGGATAGAGAGGAGTATCCTGGCTGGGTTTCCTCCTCACCCCGATGTCATGATGACCTCGCCTCGTCGCGTGAAACCGTCGGAGGAAGAAGCGCCACCTAGGCGACCAGGGAAGGAACGAGCCAGGGAAGGAGAAGAGCGACCAATGTAGTCGCGACACCATCCGATGAGCAGCCAGGGGATTAGGTTCCGAGATGCGAAACAACCGGCGAGGTACCGTGATACTCTCTAGTGGAGCGAGTATGATGAGGATACTCGCGAGGACGAAACTCGCCACTGCTAGGGAGGGAGGAGCCCCTTCTGTGACAAGATCCTAGCGACCCAAGTTATCGAAGGCTTCAGAGAGCCGTCCTGAACTACAAATCCGACTGAGATGACCCGGTCAGGCATCTCCAATGGTTCGAGGACGTGGTGTCCATCCACAATATGATTGATGCCTTCAAGTGTAGGTTTTTATCCATTACCTTCATGGGGAATGCGAGAGATTGGTTCCATCAGTTGCCTGTCGACTCCATCTACTACTTCGAGGATCTGCGTCGAGGCCTGATGGCAAGGTTCGCGACGTCCAAGAAGAGGAAGAAAGCGATCAACCGTAAGGTCGGTGCCGCCGCAGTGAGAGCAGAGAAAGCGGGCAGCACCGCGTTCGCCTGATTGATGGTTACGGCCACCAGATCAAGTCTGATGAGTGTAGTGAGCATAGTTGTATGGTGGAGGAGGGGAGGATAACAATGAACGTTGTAGAAGAGAGGTAACAACGGCTATGCCGGCAACAGTTGCATCTAAGGTGGGAGACACTGCCTCGCCTAGGATTTATTGATGGATCATATCATAGGACTCAGGAAGTCGCAGAAGGTTGCATACAACCAGCAGCTCCTGGAAGTGTTTGTGTTGCTCGGCCAGATCTGTAGAGAAGGGGTGACTCTGGAGAATTTCAGCTCCAAGAGCTTGAACTTGTTGGTATGGAGCAGCAGGATACATGGAGGGACGAGCAAAGAGGTCCGCATACAAAGTATAGATGCGAGACGTCTGAGCCCCCTTTGAGTAGAGAGCGGCAAGATGAAGCCATGCAGCCTTGACCGTCTCATCATGACGGATGACGGGTAGACATTCATCAGAAAGACTGTTAGCCATCCATGTGCGGACAAGGGCATCACTTGCATCCCAATCATCAAAAAGGGGGGAATCTTGCGGAGGAGGGTCATCGGTTAGATGATGGCATTTGTGTTTAGAGCGGAGAAGGAAGGTGAAGGAGACACTCCAATTCGGGTAGTTGGGACCGACGAGTTTGGAAACGGTGCCAAGGTTGCCTGAAGGAGTGGGGGGAGTGGGAGGAGGAGCGACAACGGGAGTAGTGGAGGTAGAGATATCAGAGGTTGTCATAGAAGAGAGCAGAGAGAAGAACAAGTCGCGCGGCTAAAGAGGAGGACATGGCGACTAACTATCAGGAGCAGCTAGAAAAGGAGGCCGCACAAAGGAGAACAGGTCGCGACGACTAAAGAGCAAGAGCGGCGAGAAAGGAAGCTGTGCCAAGGAGAACAGGTCGCGCCGACTTAGGAACAAGTCGCGGCGACTAGAGAGCGGGAGCGGCTAGAAAGGAGGGGCAGAGAGGTCTCCCACATAAGGGAAGAAAGAAACTGCGCGAACATGGCGTGACAAGAGAAGAAACAGGTCGTGAGACTAGGTCGCGAGAAGAGGAAAAAGGCCGTGCGGACAGGTCGCGCTGACAGAGAGGGCTCAAAAATCAGGAGGAAAAGATCAAGTCCTCTGATACCATGTGCGAACAGAAAACAAGAGACCGAAAAAATGGAGTAACAAAATTTTATTATCCAAAAAGATATCTAATACAAAGGCATGACTTCCCTTTTATAGAATGGAGGAGAGAAGAGAGATTACAAATAAGCAATGTGGGACTAATAATTACATGAACACAAAACTATACAAGCCACATAAGCCGCACAAGCCGCACGGTTAGCCTAACCGCACGACCACTACAATGTGGAGGACAAGCGACCAATATCCCCAAGCCGCCATAGAAAAGCCGCCAGATCGCTCAGACCGCTAGACACCAGCCAACAACATCTCGGCACCAAGCCGCTGGGAGAAGCCTCCAGAACGCCAGACAAACCGCCAGACCACCCGGTCTCCAACCCGGCTACCAAACTGCTGGGACAAGCCGCCAGACCGCCAGACTGCCCGGTCTCAACTCGCCAGACCACCCGATCTCAACACTAGTTATTGCTCGTCTTTACTTTTTGTTATTGCTTATACTGATATAGAACTGCTAGAGAATTATCTATATATATTCCACTGTCACCTGTTTGTACATTCTGCTACTATTGGTCATCCGCTTTCTTTCTCCCGCACGATGCCTAGGAGTTGCGGGGGTGAGGCGGGGACGAAACAGCTGAGTCTAGTTTGACTGACGGTCGATGGACCATATCATTTTAGGGACACGTGGAGATGCCGCCGCTGTTCGATCAGGCGGAGCCAGAGATTGAGACACCAGGATCTGAGGAGTCGCAGCCGCGCACCACTACTACTACACGTCGACTGGTTGATGATCATGTGGTTTAGCTTCCGCGTTGTTTGTTGTGAGAGTGATATTTATGATGTTTATGTACTGGGCATAAGCGTTATTACTGGTACTCTTTATTATCTCATGTGAACCTTTTATTTTGATATTTATATATCTAAGCTTTGATGTGTGGACTTATTTTACTTCTTCTTTCGTTGGTCATGTGTAAGATCGTGTTTGCAAGTAGGGTCGCCGTCTTGTGGTGACAACTAACCCGTAGTTGGTGTCATTGTAAGGCGACGGTCTTGTGCAGAAATCATTCCTCGGCTGTGCCCAGTTCTCGGGGTGTGGGGGGGGGGATTTTACATAATATCTCATCTATCTGGGTCTCGTAGTCTCACCCAGGCTAGTTGCCTCACCGTTGTTCCCCATGTAGCTAGCGTCTGTTTCCGCCTGTAATTTTTGCTCGGTTTCTAATCACTTTCTAGTTCGACGATTCATCTTCCAAGTTCTTCCCCCATCAAACCGATTAGGTATGAGTTTCGATTAGGATTCTTATATGCTCTTCGCTATCTTTGCCCAATTCAATTCTTCAAACCAAAGACTCGTCCGGATCTTGTAGTGAACCCCTTCATGCGAACCTCATTGTGTTTTTCATAATAATGTATACCTCAACAATTTATTTAATCATTGTGTTCTCGTTGTTGAAGGTATCACCAATTCTTTACTCCTCTTTCCTAATATTACAAGGCATAATAACCGCGAGGCTGAGATAGAATTTTGACTTCTGTGAGAGGCGGAGCTGCAGGCAAAGACATGGGCATAAAGCAGCTTGATATGAAGTACAATGAGTCCCGTCATTTTACTTTTAGTTCATCTAGGCTGCGTTTGGCGCAGCTTATCGTAACTTATTTGCTCCTGTGAGGTTGGACAAAAACGTCATTGTCATATAGAATGTATATTTGATCTCACAAATGTTACACAAAAGTAATTAGTTTGAGACATAAGATTTTGATATGACAATGACATTTTTGACTAACCTCACCGAAGTAAATAAGTTGTGATAAGCCGCTCCAAACGCAGCCTAATTGTATCGAGCCAACTCAATAATTTTAATAAGCTGAATCTTATTGGGTTATTAATCTCTTTCTGTTAGGAGTACATTTCAATAGGTCACCCATCTAGAAACTTCTCCCATCATAATCCAATTCCCACAAAGATTTGAAAATGTGCAAATAATTTCCTTACTTCAAATTAGTGCCATAATGCTGAAATTTCACACAAATGTCTTAAGAATTCATTTATTTAAATTAGACTAGAGTTATTCAACATAATGCTTCTCTCCCAACCCATGCAATGGGTCTGTCTCTGACTCATCCATGTAGAATACAACAACAACAACAACAGAAGAAGAAGAAGAATTCTTTATCCACTCGTCGATAGAGAATAAACAAACCAAAAAAACAAGAAGAAGAATATCATTAAGATGTTGCATTTATGTTTTACTCTTTTTTTTCTTCTAAATCGGGTGGATTAGTTCCTCCTGTTAGCAGTGGCGGATCCAGAAAATTAATAATGGGGGTGCACAATTTTTTTTTAAAATACGTCACTGTGTTCTAAAAATTTTAACATAGGAGGTCAAACATCAACTTTTTTCAAAAAAAAAATTAAAACGTTTCCATCTTATCGGAGCTGTTTCTCTCTCATCTGGTCATCGTTTTTTTACGTATAAGTAGTCAAAATTCATTGTCTCGACGAGAGGAATCTAAATACACTAATCATTTTGAAAAATAATGGGGGGGGGGGGGTCAGTGTCCCTCGGGCCCACTCTAGATCCGCCCCTGCCTGTTAGGAGGGTCTGCCCCCATAGAATTATGTTATTGTGTCGTGACCAACCATCGGGCTCGGTCATAAATCTGTTTTCGCCGGATCAATCTATGCACCCTCCAAGTAACCAAGTTACTCCCCGACATCCATGATGACGCTCAAAATCACATATGGTTGGCTACCGCTTATAGCCTCCAACACCTCCATGCCTCCTTCCACTTCCAACCTCGATCTCTTCTCTTGTTTTGTCGATCGAGTGGTAATTTCTCCTCTACCTGTTTGACGATTTTGTTGACTCAATCCGTTGGGTTGACTTGTTAATGTTGCCTCGTAAAAATTAAAAATATTAAATAAAATGCATATGCATCCCTTAATTTTTTTTAAACAAAAGTAAATACGAGTCCCATATGTCAAAGATTAAAATAAGCTAATCAGCTGTAATGAAATAAAAGGTTAAATTAATGTTGAAAATTGTGAAGTGAAAGTGGCAGATTGTTCGACCTGGGTTTTCTATCCGCGTGGCCTGTGCGGACTGGATAGGCGAATAGGCAGGTCGGCAAAGAGGCAACGGTTTGCTGATGGTCAGGCAACCAGGGCGATCTGTCCGCGCGGACTGTGCGGACAGGACTGACGGTTAATCAAGTCAGCAGGATGTTCCCAGATGGTAACCAAGCGGATAGCTCCTCTATCCGCGGAGTCCGGCAAGGTGCGGACTGGACAGGAGCTCGGCACAAGCTCTTGTGGTGCGGCTGGTGGTAGCCGCAGGATTCGCCGGTTAGAGCGGAGTAATACTGGAGTTCGCCGAGCTTGGCGGACTGGTACCAGTATCCGCCAGTAAGTGCGGACTGGCCCTGGTGGCCAGTGGTGTGGACTTGGTTGGTTCTGAACCAAGTCCATGGTTGGCTCAGTCCGGGAATATCGCGCTGTAATGCGCGGAATGCTTCTCAGTCCGCCAAGGTCGGCAGGTGTTGCCCTATGGGGTGGCTGCATGCTTGGCGAATGTTCTCTGGAGAAGTGTCCGTCTCGGTGCGCGGACTAGAGCCTTGTCCGCTAAGTCCGGCAGCTGTTATCTTGGTGCTTAGCTGCAGGCTCGGTGTTATGCGGACTGCTGCTGTGTTCGCAAGGCGGATGGACCGTGTTCTTTCTCCGCCGAGTTTGGCATATGGCTTGGTGCCTTGGCTGCGAACTTGGGGGGAGCGGGTTGGGCGATCTTCGCAAGATGGCGGATGCGTGTTGTTGATGCAGAGTCTGCGGGATGTCGACTTTGTCTGGCTTGGCCCTTTGGCGACAAGGTGGACTGGGAGTTCAGTCTGGTCTTGGTGATGCTGAGGAGGGCTGGCTATCGCACAAGGACGCGGCAGACTGGGCGGACTGCTGGTTCTCGCCGCGGGGTGGTGGCGGTGATCCTATCGGTTAGGGCGGTGACCACACTCCTCATCGTGCCTATAAATAGGATCCCTCCGTCACGTCATATGAGTGCGAATGAACAGTAAGTGAGCCCGCAAACAGTTGCTGCGGACTGGATTTTGGAATCCGCCCGGCTTGATGGAGTTGACCGGTTTGTGCTGTGCAGGTTGTGCGGATAGCGCTGGAAAGCCAGGATATGGCTCTAATTGCGATCAGGGACAGTGCGGACTCTGCGGTTAAGCAACCGGTGGTAAACAGCAGGTCGCGGACAGCGATCAGGCGGTCTTCTCTTTGGCAACTTGTTTCGGGGTTCAATAAGTCGTCTGCTTCAGGCGGCCTGTTCAGTTCGGCATCAGCAGCTAGTGCGGTCTGGCAGCTAGGGGGCCTCGCGGTTAGGCAGCTTGCAGATCGAAGGCTAGAGCTCAGCATTGGAATAAGGGGCAATCCGCTCAGCTTGGTTTGCAGTCTGGCGACTTGGCGGACTGGGCGATTTGTGCGGACTCCTTAGTGAAGTAGTAGAATCGGCGGCCTCTCCTTGAGTCCGCGCGGTTAGTTTGCCTTGTATTTTTTGCTCTGCTTGGTACATTGGCGAAATCATGTCTCGTCATGTATGTCTCACCTTGTAAGAAGATTGTTGTGATCAATAAAGATTCTTGATTCTGCTTGTGTCTCTGATTGTGTTTAGCATTCTAAGTTGAGATAACCCCTGCTCATTCCAAGATCCGGGAAATTCAACGATTGATTCCCAAGCTGACAAAACAATCAAAGTATTAGAAGATCAAAAGGAGCAAAAATAAAAAATGAGTTAAAATTTTTGAAGAGGTGTTGAATTATTATATTATCATCTAATTTAGCTCTTTCATTTTTGGGATATAAAATAAGGACAGAGTTATATTGAAAATTTATTTAATCATTGATTAATGAATTGGCAATTTAAAACTATTTCTTAATTTTATTATAAAAAAATAAATATTGATGGGTTTCCCAAAAAGATTAAAATGGTTGAATTTGGTTGAAAGAATATGGGTAGACTAAGTTACCTAGAGGGTGTGAATAGGTGTTTTGGATTTTAGGCTTTTTAAATTAATTTAGCCTACTAGTGCAAAGAACAGAAAATAAATCACAATACAAAGAAGCACACAAAATTTATAGTAGTTCCTCAGAGTATGAGTACATTCACTATCCCACATCGCCTATCTAGCAGTGTGTTAGACTCGTCAACCTCCTCCAAAATATCTCAGATTAAAGATCTTATAACTCAGATCTACTACAGGATCCTACCTCAGGTCTTCAACAAAACCCCACCTCAGACTTCAGCAAGTCCTACCTCAGTCTGTCTACAACCCTACCTTAAATCCACTCCAGGATCCTACTCTCAGGCTCTCTGTACAGCCCTACACTCAGATCAACTCCAGAATCATACACATAGGCCCTTTGTAAATCCCTACACTCAAGCTTATAGCACAACCCTACAACTCAGATCTCAAGGAGATCCTACACAGTAAATGAGTTTAAAGAAGATTACAGAAATTGACTGAAAGACTTTGATTCAAGAGCCTAAACACCTAGAAGGGGGGTGAATAGGTTCTAATCTTTTGTGTCTTTTTGATTTTAAGGCAAACAGAAGTTTGTAACTACTTTTAGCACAGAATAATTCTATTTAAAGAAATTAAATGCAACACAACAAACATCAGATCTATAGTGGTTCTCCAAGATATGAGTACATCCACTTTCCCCCTTCGCCTATCCAGTAGATAACTGGATTCAGCCTAACTTCTTTCCACTGGCTCGGATCCGCAGATCTTATAAACTCAGAACCCAAAATGGTTCCTACACCTCAGACTTTACACAAGTCATACCTCAAATTCTTCCCTGAATCCTACCTCAGGCCTCAGCCCTACCTCAGCCTTTATAATTAGGCTTACAACTCAGACTTTCCACAAGTCCTACCTCAGGCACACTGCCCTACCTTAGCCTTTATAATTAGGCTTACAACTCAGACTTTCCACAAGTCCTACCTCAGGCACACTGCCCTACCTCAGCCTTTATAATTTTAGGCTTACAATCTCAGATCTAACAATAGATCCTACAAGAGTTTGTGAGTAATAAGTTTCAGAAAACTTCACCAGCTAGATTCCTCTGTTGATGTTGTCTTCTTGATCAGTTCTTGTATAAACTGATTCTTCTGATCCAACCTAACTTATCTTTTCAAAGCTTCTTGATTAGGACAAATAAGGTGGATCTACTCTTCAAGTTGAAGTTGATCTTCAGTCAGCTTTTTCCTTAGATTCAGATTGAACTCTGAATCTTTCTTGCAGACAGGCCTTAATCTGTCAGAATTCTTATTTATAATCTAGAGATCTTTTCACGTTGATGATATATGTTCTGTCGTTTCCGATCTGTCTCTTATATAGAGCTTGCTCCATGGTTACCAGCTGATCCGATTCATAACAGACTTCTGACAATTCTGACAGTGGTGTCAGACCGGTTAGTTATGACAGCTGTCAAGTCACCAGTCACATCACCAGGTTCTTCAATGTCTGTCCAACTCAGCATACAACACTCAGCAGACTGCTTTACATGTGTCGACACATATAGGCTAAGTGTCGACACTAGTCTTCAAGGTGTCGACACAAATACTCCAAGTGTCGACACAGTCAAACTTCTACTTCTCGACACTGCTTTTTGTTGTATGTGTCGACACAAGTCCTGTGTGTCGACACAGCATCTTCTTGTCTCGACATTTCTATTGCAGATAGATGGCGTTGAGTGTTTGTCAAATGGCGTTGAGTGTGTGTTGACACATGTCCTGTTTGTCGACACAATTACTTCTAAACTCGACACAACCTCTTGAGAGTTGGTGTGTCGACACAATTGCTTTAGGTGTCGACATAGCTCCTGAGTGTCGACTCATCCTCTGTTTTAAGTGTCGACACTATTCTGTTTTAAGTTGTCGACACAATTCTGGATATCGACACAACTGCTTATTTAGGTGTCGACATAGCTTTGAGTGTCGACACAACTTCTTTATAAGTGTCGACACATTTTGCCAGTGTGTCGTCACAGCTTTCCTGAGTGTCGACATAGCAGCTGGGTGTCGACACAACTTCCCTGAGTGTCGACATAGCAGCTGGGTGTCGACACAACTTCCCTGAGTGTCGACATAAATTTCATGTGTGTCGACACAGCTTGCCTGAGTGTCGACACAAGTTTCCTGAGTGTCGACACAGTTTCTTCACAAGTGTCGACACTTGTACTTAGAAAATTTTCCTTCAAATTTTTAAAGCCTGCACAATGAAACTCAAACTTCTATCAAATACACATTGATGCATATCATTGACTAAGTTATGGCTTCTCCAAATCTAATACACATTTTCCAATGTACCCAACAATCTCCTCATATTTGGAGAATTCATAACCCTTAGTAAAAGATATACATCTCTTTAGATAAAACAAAATTGTAATAGAAGTAAAAACATTTCAGATAATTACACAATCATTGTAAACAACACACACTTAATACTGAACCAGATTTCATTGATCAGAAAAACTTTGGTTTACAAAAATTTCTTATAGAACAAAAGGAAAAGTAATACATTGTTCTATTACAAGAACCTAGCAATCATATTACTGACTAGGTTCCTTAATAACTATCCCTTTGCCAGACTTGATTTTTTCCTGCACAAAAGATTCAGCATCTTCAGCTAGCTTTTTCCCTTTGAGAGCTTTCTTCTTCAATTCTTCAGCCTTGATCTTTTGTATTTCAAAATAGTGAAAAGGTTTGGGTAAGTACTTGCTTGGCTCTTGAGCATTAGCAGGTAGCTTCTCAGCCTTAGCACTTCTTCTATGCTGTAGAATTGCTTCTTGTCCAGCTTGATATTTATTCCATTCTTGCTCAGAATACCACTTACCCCTATCATGGGTTTTATCCTTAACAGCTTTCCAGGCAGTAAGTATGATATTTCTAGAAGTTAGGCTCCATTGCTCAAAATCTGGCTTCAGCTCAGCCTGCTCTCTGAATCTCTTCTTAGAGAGTTGAGCTTCCTTCTGAGCTTCTAATGTAGCTTCTAACATTTCAACCTTTTCAAGAATTACATTTTGTACCTCTAGTGGAGGACTATACATTTTCAACACTTCTTCTTGAACCATCTCATAATCAGCTGGGGGGTAGATCACCTGAGCAACTTCAGGCTGATCTCCTTCAAAATAATCAGGTTGAATCCCAGACTCAGCTACATTAGCATCATCACATAAAGGAGGATATCCAAGAGTGGCTCTGATGCTATTGGTAGTCCATTTAGCATGGTCAGAGCCGGATTTGACTAGTAATCTCTCCCCCTTTATGACTTCTCTTGCAATATGATCTCTTAAATCTTCCTTCTGAAATATGACTTGATCAGCTAGATATTCAGTTCCCTCTTTAAAATAAGCTCTGAATTTTGTCAGGAAGGTTTTTATTTTATCCTGAGATTCTTTGAATGTGGCTTTGACTGCAGATATATCATTCTGGATTTGCTTTGAGATTTCAGCCTTCAGAGTAGTGTTAGAATCAGTGAGCTTGTCAATATTGCATGATGTGAATCCTTGAGATTTTCATTCATTCTAATCTGATTCTCTAGGACATATCCCTTCTTTACTTCAATCTCATCCACTTTAGCTTGTATATCTTGTTGTTGCTTGGCCAAGAACACCACAGTATTACCTCTTTTATGGAAGCAATTTGTCATCTCCTTCTTATATTGATTTACTTAAAATCTTATGGATTTGATGTCCAGGGCCAACTGAAACTGTAACTCCTTATGAGTTTCATCTACATATTTTTCTATAGTCTGCCTTTGATTATCTAACTTTATCTGCATCTGGACCAATAAAGAACTGAAGTCCACAGTTGATGTAGATGGTGTTGTTCACATTTGCAAAGCTTTCTTATATCCAGAACTCTTCTTCTTTAACACAGACATCTTTCTTTTCTTAGTCATTGTGGCTTCTTTATCTTCAAAAGATTCAGATATACTTTCAATATCAACAGTGTCCTTTTCAGCTGGGGTATCCTTAGATAACTCCCCCTCAGTCCTTGGAATTTCCTTTTCTTTTTCAATTTCCTCCCCCTCAGTCCTATCAGTAAGAGGATCAGGAAACAATTCTTCCATTATAAATTTCTGCTGTATCTGTTCAAAAGGAATAAGATTAGTTTTTTTAAAAAAAAACTAATGAAAAGACTAATACCACTTGAAAGACCTCTTTTGTTGTGTAAACAAAAGTGTCCCTTTGAATAATTTTTGAGGAGAATACTATAATTCATCACTAGTCTGTGGAGAAGAAACTTACCGGCTCATGTTGAGCATAATTTTTATATGTTACTTTAGCTGCAGAGTTGATTTCAGATACAACATCCACTATTGTGTCTGCAGCTAAGTCACTATCCAAGGCAGCATCATCAATACCTCCCCCTTGGACAGGAAAATCAGTTTATTTTTCTCGGTTTTATCCGCCTAGAGTAGATTAAATTTGTTTCTCTTGGGGCTCACAGTCCTTAGCTTGAGCTTAAACATCTTGTTGTTACTGGTCTTCATCAGAACTGAAGACCACTTCCTCCTCAGAATCATTGGAGGAGTCAGCCTGTACAGCCACCTTCTTTTTCTTCTTGTCTTTGTTAGTTTGCTCCTTAGGAGCAGGGACTTCCTTGGTTAGAACTCTGTCTCACCTTGACAGTATCCTTACATCCATTTTTCTCATATGATTTATCTTAGAGCCATTTGCTTGTGTCAGTACATCTAGAACTACTGATGTTAAGCATAAGCTGAGGATCCTTCCCAGGTTAGGTTTCTTTGTTCCTTCTTGTAGTTTATCAAACACTACTACTGCCCAGTCAGTGTTTATCTTGAATATTATTCTCACCATCAGATTGAACATGTGGGATGAAATCCGATCATGTCCTCCTGTTTTGCATATAATCACCTTGTCCACCACTTCTGAAAGAAATTTTCCTTGGGAATTCATCCTTTTTCTATTGATGGATGAACCAATCTTAATACTGGGATTCAGTGCACACCAGCTTAATGCTTCTGTTATTTGGGATGGAGTAATTTCATCTGTATCCTTAATCAATGGCAGATGTAGTCTTTCCTGATTGATTTCAAAGTGAGCTTCACCGGGGTACCTTGAATAGAAGCCTTGAATTTCTTTCCTTTAGTGTCCAATGAAGCGGTTGTGTAGAACTCCATGACTTCCTTATTCCAAATTTTGGTCGGTTCTGAAATCAAATATTCTAGTCCATTTTCAGAAATTAGGGCAATGACTCCCTGATTTTCGTCAAAAGCAGTTGTGAAACCTTCGCGAACCAGTTGTGAAACCTTCGCGAACCAGTTCGTAACCTTCATTAATATTATCTTCTTGGTGTGGTGATAACTTCTCAAATGAAGTTATCTTTGCCTAATATTTCTACTTCACAATTAATAAAAAGGAGCCTAAATGATGATAAAATATGATTAATTATTATTTTAATATTTATGGTTGTTGGGTCTTGTTTCCACAATGACCTTAATTTGAAGAAGTCCTCCTAAAACTAAAATGAATTGCTGTTGTATTTGATGTACTTGTTTAGATGTGCTTGCAGGACTCTATTGTCAAGTGTAAACCAATGTCAGTCTACAGTGGGTCACCTAGCACAGGACCATACAATGTAATCCCTCATTGTGTGATCCATGGTGTTGACCCATGTGTAGACTCTCTATTGGGATACACTTCACTTCACAAGCATTTGAACTCATGGGACCTTGAAGTGTTGCTGATCATTAGTAGGAGAAATGGATTTCCAAGGGAGAAATTATTCCAAGTCATATATTCGAGTAGTTCAAAGGATATACTCGAGTAGTCCAAAGAACATACACGAGTAGATACTATGATACTCGAGTAGTTCTTTGGATATACTCGAGTAGTCCAAAGAACATACACTAGTAGATACTATGATACACGAGTAGATGCTTTCACTTACTCGAGTATCTAGTTTTTCCTCTCTCGGAATTTTGCCTAAGTGTTCCTACTCGAGTAGTTAAACTAATATACTCGAGTAGACCAAAGTCAAGTACTCGAGTAGTTAAATTTATATACTCGAGTGGATCGACTTACTCGAGTAGTTAGATTTATATACTCGAGTGGATCGACTTACTCGAGTATTTCAGCTGATATACTCGAGTATGTATTTACCGGATACTCGAGTCAGTTCTTCCAGATACTCGAGTAGGTTGCTCAGGATACTTGAGTCAGTTCTTCCAGATACTCGAGTAGGTTGCTCAGGATACTCGAGTAGTTTATACCATACTCGAGTAGTCTGGTTTTTCACAGATTATTTTCTAAGTCCAGACTATATGGGATTATTTCATATCCTCTAATATGATTGGTCCACGTGTACATGATTAAGGTTGGATTTGACCGTTATAGAGATCCTATAAATAGGTCTTGTCAAAACGTCAAACCCTAAGAAGTATTTCTGAATCTAATTTCTATCGCTCGCATCGGGAAGCCGTCAAGTTCACGCCGACATATTCCTGTTCATCTTCTTCGTCGCTGGTCTTCTCCGATCCAAGGATTCAGACAAGAAGTTTCAGAAGATCAAGCTATTCTCAATCGACAGATCCAATTCTTGATCTTGCTGATTCTAGTTTTTCAGATCCAAGAGATTTCGCCTTGTCCTCCTCGATCTATTTTCTGCCGAGCCCTAACTCTGAAGAAGGAGGAAAGGATTGAAGATCCAGATCTGAATATCTCTGTTTGTATATTTTTGTATACATCTTTTATTCTTGTAGGAGTCTTGACTCCGAGTTCTGTAGATCCGGTTTGGATCGAGATTTGTAGGAGGGTTTTCTTCCGAGTGTAGATCCAGTTGGATCGAGTTTTGTAGGAACGTTGTTCCGAGGTGTAGGATCGTTTGGATCCGAGATAGTGGAGTAGCCAAGTCTAGTGGTTTACTAGATTGGTGAGGTGAAAGTGGATGTACCCAAGGTTGGGGAACCACTATAAATCTTTTGTCGTCTGTGATTGCTTGGTATTGTGCTGTGCTAGTTCCTTAATTTTTTATTCCGCAAATAGACGCACATCTCACCTATTCACCCCCCTCTAGGTGATTTAGGTAGACAACTTCCGCTCTCAATTGGTATCAGAGGGGGAGGTTGATCTTTAAAAGGTTAACACCTTGATCTGATCCCTCCTAGTTGTCTTTCTGAGTTAATCAAGCATGGATAGAGCCAAGGATTTTTCTAAGCTCCCAGTGTGCAATAAGGCAAACTTTCCCATGTGGAAAGAGAGAATAAAACTTTACATGGAAGTTGTTGACCCCCGCTTATTCATGATAGTGGAGGAAGGCCCTTATATCCCTATAATTGCCTCCACTATTGATCCTACAAAGGAGGTGCCAAAGAAGTTGATGGATCTTGATAAGAATGAGATTGCACTTGTCTCCTTAGACAAGAAAGCCAAGAACATCATCGCAAGTGCAGTCAATGATTCTATGTTGCAAAACCTCATTCACTGCCAATCTGCCAAGGAAATGTTGAGATCTCTAATTATCTTGATGGAAGGTACAGAAGAAGTAAGGGATGATAGAAGATCCCTTCTTAATCAGAAGTATGAAGCCTTCAAGCAAGGACCAAAGGAAGCTATTGCTGACACATATGAAAATTTCTTCAAGATTGTCAATGGTTTAAGGAACTACGGCAGAGTGTTCACAGATGGTGAACTAAATGACAAGTTCCTAAGATCCCTGACAAAGGATTGGGACAACAAGATATGTGTCATCAGAGAGTTTGGAAGATTAGCAGAGACTGACCCTCAGAACCTCTTCGGAAAGCTTATGTCATATGAGCTTCAAATCAATAAGAGAAAAGCTGAAGAAGAGTGCAACAGGCCCTCATCCCAAGATATGTCAGTTGCTCTAAGGGAAGATAGCTCAAGGAAGGCCAAAGCTGCTTCCACTCAAGGAGACTATGAAGAAGAAGAGTCCGAGCCAAGCACCTCAGGCTCAGATTCATCAGATGAAGAGTTTCATCTTCTCTCCCGACAATTCAAGAAGTTTCTTAGCAATAAGAAACAAATGAGAGAAAATGATTCCTCGTCCAGAAGATCACGTCCTGATGGTGATCGTCACAGCAGACATGACAGGTATAAATCTAAACCGAACAAACATATTTCTTCTAACGTTGTTTGTTATTCCTGCAGTAAGCCAGGGCATATAAGCACTGAGTGCCCTCTGAAGAAGAAAGAAGGAAGAGGCATAGAAAAGAATTCCCCTCAAGTGAAAAGGAATAAAGAAAGAAGCTTCATTGCCAAAAAGCCAAAGACCCTCAGTGACTCTGACTCATCTGAGTCAAGTGCGGATGAAGAAGCCTACTTCGGGCTTATGGCTTTTTCTGACCAAGAGGACAAAGACAACGGTAACTCCTCATATACCGGGAAGGTAAATTCTCATACACCTCTTTCTGCCTCAGATTCTGACTCAAATGGTCATGATGGCTACTTTTCTGGGGAGGATGATTTTGAATTGGTAAATCAGTATCAAGTCTTATTGACTGCATTTGACAAATGCCGGAAGGTAGTCAAATCGCAATCAAAAGAGATTGCATCCCTCAAAGAGGTGGAATCAAATCTGAGGGAGGAGATTGACCAAATGACCCCTCTCAGAGATGAAGTTCAATCTTTGAAGGAGGAAATTAAAGACTTTACTGAATTAGTAAATCATAAAGATTTTCTCCTGGATGAATTGGAAGCAAAGCTAGTCATTGAACGAAAGCTGGTTGAAACTCTCACCATGCCTACAACTGTGCTTCCAATCACTAATGGAGAAACCTCCTTTGGGAAAAATAGTAGTATAGGACATAAATCAGCCAAAGGTAAAGGCAAGGCCTTCCCAAGCCAAACCGTTGCCTTACTGAAATATGATCCTTACAATCATGGGCCAAATAAGAAGAAGACACCAAAAGCTAAAACTGGTGTAACAAAGGCCAAGGAGACAAGGAAGCCATGTACCTGTTGCAATCATGAGGCTTCCTCCTCCAAGTCAGTTGCTCTTACTAGACCCCCCATCCATAAGGTAAAGCAAGAGAACAAGAGAAGATGCAACAGGTTTAACTGTTGGTGTTGTGGCAAGGTTGGTCACTTCGCCATAGATTGCTGGTTTAATCCCAGCTATGTTTTAACTCCTCAAGTTGATAATGTGAGAAAGATCACTCATAATGTTAACTCTCATAGGGGGAGGATACTAACAAGAGACCTAGGACCCAATCTTGTTTGGGCTCCTAAGGGATTCTAATCTTGTTTATGCAGGTATGTCCATAGGCCAATAAAATTCTTATCTAGCAATTGGACAAGTAATTGTTCCAAAAAATTCTTGGAACTAGAAGATTAAGGGGGAGTTTCTAGTGTCCCCTATTTAAAGAAATCAGAAAGGGGGAGAACAAAAGGAAATGGTTTGTAGAGATGAAAAAGGAAAAGAAAATGCAAATCCAAATGAAGATTTCAGTAAGGGGGAGAAATGCAAAGCAATTCTAGTTAAGAAATGTAAGTCAATGCATTCTCTTTTACGTCATATTGTTTTAATATCTCTGGCAATTCAATTTAGTAGATGGTGTTCTGACTTCTTCAAATAGGGGGAGATTGTTGGGTCTTGTTTCCACAATGACCTTAATTTGAAGAAGTCCTCCTAAAACTAAAATGAATTGCTGTTGTATTTGATGTACTTGTTTAGATGTGCTTGCAGGACTCTATTGTCAAGTGTAAACCAATGTCAGTCTACAGTGGGTCACCTAGCACAGGACCATACAATGTAATCCCTCATTGTGTGATCCATGGTGTTGACCCATGTGTAGACTCTCTATTGGGATACACTTCACTTCACAAGCATTTGAACTCATGGGACCTTGAAGTGTTGCTGATCATTAGTAGGAGAAATGGATTTCCAAGGGAGAAATTATTCCAAGTCATATACTCGAGTAGTTCAAAGGATATACTCGAGTAGTCCAAAGAACATACACGAGTAGATACTATGATACTCGAGTAGTTCTTTGGATATACTCGAGTAGTCCAAAGAACATACACGAGTAGATACTATGATACACGAGTAGATGCTTTCACTTACTCGAGTATCTAGTTTTTCCTCTCTCGGAATTTTGCCTAAGTGTTCCTACTCGAGTAGTTAAACTAATATACTCGAGTAGACCAAAGTCAAGTACTCGAGTAGTTAAATTTATATACTCGAGTGGATCGACTTACTCGAGTAGTTAGATTTATATACTCGAGTGGATCGACTTACTCGAGTAGTTCAGCTGATATACTCGAGTATGTATTTACCGGATACTCGAGTCAGTTCTTCCAGATACTCGAGTAGGTTGCTCAGGATACTCGAGTCAGTTCTTCCAGATACTCGAGTAGGTTGCTCAGGATACTCGAGTAGTTTATACCATACTCGAGTAGTCTGGTTTTTCATAGATTATTTTCTAAGTCCAGACTATACGGGATTATTTCATATCCTCTAATATGATTGGTCCACGTGTACATGATTAAGGTTGGATTTGACCGTTATAGAGATCCTATAAATAGGTCTTGTCAAAACGTCAAACCCTAAGAAGTATTTCTGAATCTAATTTCTATCGCTCGCATCGGGAAGCCGTCAAGTTCACGCCGACATATTCCTGTTCATCTTCTTCGTCGCCGGTCTTCTCCGATCCAAGGATTCAGACAAGAAGTTTCAGAAGATCAAGCTATTCTCAATCGACAGATCCAATTCTTGATCTTGCTGATTCTAGTTTTTCAGATCCAAGAGATTTCGCCTTGTCTTCCTCGATCTATTTTCTGTCGAGCCCTAACTCTGAAGAAGGAGGAAAGGATTGAAGATCCAGATCTGAATATCTCTGTTTGTATATTTTTGTATACATCTTTTATTCTTGTAGGAGTCTTGACTCCGAGTTCTGTAGATCCGGTTTGGATCGAGATTTGTAGGAGGGTTTTCTTCCGAGTGTAGATCCAGTTGGATCGAGTTTTGTAGGAACGTTGTTCCGAGGTGTAGGATCGTTTGGATCCGAGATAGTGGAGTAGCCAAGTCTAGTGGTTTACTAGATTGGTGAGGTGAAAGTGGATGTACCCAAGGTTGGGGAACCACTATAAATCTTTTGTCGTCTGTGATTGCTTGGTATTGTGTTGTGCTAGTTCCTTAATTTTTTATTCCGCAAATAGACGCACATCTCACCTATTCACCCCCCTCTAGGTGATTTAGGTAGACAACTTCCGCTCTCAATGGTACTAAGTTGATCTTATTCCATGGTTTTCTATGCAAGATTCGCCGGAGAAATCAACTTGGAAGTGAATGCAGAATTATTATTTTCGGCCTGGACCAGTTACTGCAACATCCAATTCTGAAACTGCAACATGTGTCTGTCCGAAATTTTAAATTTTAAATTCGAATTGCCGCTATTTTTTATTATGGAAGGATGCGTCCTTTTAGGAGTATGGACGTTTTTAATGCTAAAAACTGACCAAATGGAGATTATTCATAATTAATTTCGGATCTAAGGAGAGGAGCATCATCTAGGGTTGGCTTGGGGAGAAAAACTCCATTGGAGAGCGATGGCAAGAGGAAGAAGAAGGAGATCTTCGTACGGATCGAAGAAGCGACTCTAAGAAGAAATTCCTGCAGTGATTAAGCGTGAACCGCGATATTTTGTAAGATCTATTTCAACATTTTGAGTGTTTCCTCCAACGCCATGAACTAATCCTTCCTTAATCTTGTATTATGAGAGTATTAGGTTGTGTTTGATGGATATTATTTAGTTTATTTTGTTGGAGATTCTTGGTGAATGTTCTTTATCAATCTTATGATCTTTATTTCTGAAATGTTTGGCCAATATTTCACTTTTATGCTACGCTTCATAAATCGAGAGAGGAGTTGCGGTAGTATATCATAATTTTGATATAGCATTTGAAGAGAGAAGGAGACTTCCTCTTGGTGTTAGCAACTTAGGTCTTTGTTCTTTGAGCGGTTCTTATTTCACCCGAGGGGAAATATAGAACTAGGGATTGCCGATATCGAGAGATACGGTTATCTATTTTAAGATCGTTGCAAGGCACGCTCACCACGCATTTTCACAACGATACATTCACTTATCCGTCATACTAAACCTAGGAAATCATAATATAAGATTATATCTCTCCCTTGATAAGAAAAGTTTTGTTCCTAAGATCCGTAGTAATTTTATTTAGAAGTCTTTATATTTAATTTTAGTAGTCTAAGAAAATCACCAATTTTTTCTTACTTTGATTTAAGGAAAAGGCCTAACTGCTATTTGCAATCACTAAACCAATCACCTCCCTATGGAGACGATTCTCACTCACTTTTTATTACTTGACACGACACGTGCACTTGCGTTTAAATACGTAGACTATTTCGGGCGTATCAAGTTTTTGGCGCCGTTGCCGGGGAGGTGCGAAAAGTTTAGTGTTATTTTCTTGCAATATTGGTGAATCCCTAGTAATTAGAGATCAAGTTTTTGTTTTTGTCATTATTAGTTTTGATTATTATTACTGCTTTGTTTTGTTTTTGTTTTATTTGTTTTGTTTATTAGCAATTATCAATTGTTGGTGTGATATTTTATGTCCAGATATCGATCACCTGAATTACTACCGTTAAACCTAGAGAACGAAAAGACGTGTAGACAAAATAGGAGAATGTTACGATTAGGGAACAATAACGTGATAACAATGAATCCTGATAATCATAATGCTCCTAATGAAGTTGACCAGGAAGTCTTAGGTCAAGAAGGTCAGGTAGAACAGAATGGACGACCTGCTGAAATTAGGCGAACCTATCGCGAGTACAATATGCCTTATAGGGGAGGACTGCAATATAGCATTATCAAGCCTGCCATTGAAGCCAATAACTTCAAAATTGACTCCATGGCTATGAACCTAGTGCAGCAGAAACAATTTAGCGGACTGAATCATGAGGACCCAAACTCCCATTTACAAACTTTCATGGATGTGTGCGACACATTCAAGATTAATGGTGCGTCGGATGAAGCGATTAAACTTCGTCTATTTCCATTCTCTCTGTCAGGTAGAGCGAAGGAGTGGATTGATTCCCAACACGGTCTCACCACTTGGATGCAAGTGGTTGACTTATTCTTAGCCAAGTACTTCCCACCTGCAAAAACAGCAAAACTAATGCGAGACATTAGTACATTTATACAAGGGAATGGGGAAACGTTGTATGACGCATGGGAGCGATTCAAAGAACTCTTACGAAAGTGTCCTCACCATGGTTTGTAGATGCACCAACAGGTGTGGACATTTTATAACGGCCTCCAGACATCTACGATGATTCAAGTAGATGGAGCTGCAGGAGGTTCCCTCATGAACAAGTACCCCGAGGACGCTTACGCTATTCTTGAAGATTTATCTTCAAATAATTATCAGTCGTTCGATCGACAGGCTCCTTCTTCTTCGGTAGGTGGTCTTTACCAAGTGGACCAGTTGACCTCATTCGCCGCACAAATGTCGGCGCAGTTCAACACGATGAATAATAGATTAGACGCTTTGACCTTAAATCAAGCCTAAACGCACCCTCAGGTTAATAGCATGATTGCCTCTACAATTCCCATGAACCCATCTCTTACGGTAGAACAACTTATTGGTCATAATGAGGAGATTAACTATATAGGGGGACAACCGAGGTATAACAATCATCATCACAATTATAATAACAACAACACATTTCCTAATCATTATAATCCCGAAGTGCGAAACCACCTAAACTTCTCATGGAAGAACAACACCGGTTTGGCACACCCACCCGAATTTAGTTCAAACCCACACCCGAATCCACCTAATAATAACAATTATAATCAACAAGGTGCTTCAAGAAAATACTCCGAAGAGGTGATAGTAGAATCAATCCAAAAGAGTGACGCTCGCATTCTTAGTTTAGAGGGTTCTTTGAGGGTAATCGAAACGCAGTTAGGACAAATCGCGAGTGCTTTAAACCTGAGACCCCAAGGAACACTCCCATCGGACACCGTTACAAATCCAAAGGGAGATAATCCACATTGTAAGGCAGTCGCTTTAAGGAGTGGAAAGGGGTTGGTGGGAGCACCTGAGAGAGAAAAATTTGAGGTGAATAATGAAGGAAATGAGTTGGAGGAGATTAGTCCCGCGATACCTAGGGAGGAGTTGATACAAGAAGAGAATGTTAGTGAAGGAGTGGAGGTGTTAGGAGAAAAGACACGTGAGTCGACCGTTGAAAGTTTTAAAAAGAAGAGTGGTGCGATAGTCTATCCACCACCACCATTCCCTCAATGATTAAGGAAAAGTAAATTAGACCACCAATTCCAAAAGTTTATGGAGATATTTAAGAAATTGCAAATCAATATCCCTTTCGCGGAAGCGTTGGAACAGATGTCAAGCTACGTGAAATTCATGAAGGATATCCTATCGAAGAAGAGAAGATTTGGAATGAATGAGACGGTGGCACTTACTCAAGAGTGTAGCGCCATTCTCCAAAAAAAACTCCCACCCAAATTGAAAGATTCAGGGAGTTTTACTATTCCATGTTCTATAGGATACAAATTCGAGGGTAAGGCATTATGTGACCTAGGGGCGAGCATTAATTTAATGTCATTATCGATATATAGGAAGTTGGATTTGGGAGAAATCTCCAAGACTTCCATAACCTTGCAGTTGGCCGATAGGACCCTAGCGTTTCCAAAGGGGATAGTGGAGGACGTGTTGGTGAAGGTGGATAAATTTATATTTCCGGCGGACTTTGTGATTCTAGACATGGAAGAGGATAGATAAGTTCCGATTATTGTAGGAAGACCTTTCCTAGCGACGGGTAGAACCTTGATTGATGTGCATAAAGGAGATTTAACGATGCGGGTGAATGACGAACAAGTCACTTTTAACGTACTCAAAGCGTTAAAGTTCCCCCACCGGGAGGAAGATAATATGGAGGTGGTCAATCACGTTTTTATATGCGATTACATGCCTAGTTCACTTTCCGATGAACATGATATTTTGTTGAATCAATTATTGACGGAGGATGACCAATCTGGGGATGATGAAGTGATTCAAGAATGCTTACAAGCATTCGAGAAGCAAATGGCTTGGTTTCGTAAGCCGGAACCATTAGAGATGCCCGAGAAATCCTTGTCAGTTAAACCGTCCATCGTTGAGCCACCATCACTCGAGTTAAAACCTCTTCCCGAGCATCTTACTTATGTATATTTAGGGGATGGCGAGACGCTGCCGGTCATCATAAATTCAAACTTAACACCGGATCAACGAAAACGACTAATTGAACTACTTAAGCATTTTAAAACGGCCATAGGATGGACCATCGCTGATATCCGGGGGATAAGCCCTTCATTATGTATGCACAAGATTCTTTTGGAGGAGTCATTTCATGGGTCGATTGAGCCTCAACGCCGCTTAAGCCCGCCAATGAAAGAGGTAGTTAAAAAGGAGATTATTAAGAGGCTAGATACGGGTATAATATATCCCATCTCGGATAGTCCGTGGGTCTCGCCTGTTCAGTGTGTACCCAAGAAAGGGGGGATGACGGCTATAAGGAACGAGAAGGAAGAGATGGTCGCCACTAGGACGATCACGGGGTGGAGGATTTGCATGGATTATAGAAAGTTAAACAAAGCCACCCGAAAAGATCATTTCCCTCTTCCCTTCCTCGACCAAGTCCTAGATAAAATGGCGGGGAATGATTTTTACTGTTTTCTTGATGGGTATTCCGGGTATAATTAAATTACTATCGACCCCGCTGATCAAGAAAAGACCACATTTACTTGCCCCTATGGGACTTTTGCGTTTAGGAGAATGTCATTTGGTCTATGCAACGCACCGGCTACCTTCCAGCGTTGCATGATTGCCATTTTCTCTGATATTATGGACCAGGGTATTGAGATTTTTATGGATGATTTTTCCATCTTCGGAAAATCATTTGACGAATGCCTAGAGTGTTTGGAGAAGGTACTCACACGTTGTGTAGAGACAAACCTAGTATTGAATTGGGAGAAATGCCATTTCATGGTTTGTGAAGGCATCGTGTTGGGTCATCATGTTTCCAGGACTGGGTTGGGGGTAGACAAAGAAAAACTAGATGTGATAGACAAATTACCTCCACCCAAAAATGTGAAAATGCTACGAAGCTTCCTTGGACACGCGGGCTTCTATAGAAGATTCATCAAAGACTTCGCGAAAATAGCTAAACCTTTGAGTGGACTTCTAGAGAAGGATGCAAAATTTTCTTTTAGTGACGATTGCTTGAGAGCGTTCGACGAGCTCAAATATCGGTTAACCACCGCTCCTATTGTAGTAACACCTGATTGGGAAGAGACATTTATCGTGATGTGTGACGCGAGTGATTACGCGGTAGGAGTTGTTTTGGGACAAGTGCGGGAGAAGATATTTCATACGATTGCGTATGCTAGCAAGACCCTAATCGAGGCCCAAACCAACTACACTACCACCGAGAAGGAGCTATTGGCGGTGGTATTCGCATTCGAAAAATTTCGATCGTATCTCTTATGTACAAAGGTTATAGTGTACACCGATCATGCATCGATCTGTTATCTTATGGAGAAGCGAGACTCAAAACCACGTTTGATTCGATGGGTCCTTCTCTTACAGGAGTTTGATGTAGAAATAAAGGATAGGAAATGAACGGACAACCCGGTTGCAGATCACTTATCTAGGATTGAGAGTACACAGTCGACACTACATTCTGAAGTGGAAGAGAGATTTCCTGATGAGCAGTTACTAGCTATTTCGGAGAGTATTACGCCTTGGTATGCTGACTTTGTAAACAATTTAGCAAGCAATATTTTGCCACCTGAAATATCCTACCAACAAAAGAAACGATTTTTACATCAGGTACGGTCTTACATATGGGATGATCCTTTGTTGTTCAAAGTTGGTGCCGACGGAATCGTACGGAGATGCATCCCCGAGGAGGAGATGAGAGCGATATTTGAGAAATATCATAGCTCCCCCTACGGAGGTCATTTCAAGGGAACGAGAACGGCAATGAAGGTGTTAGAAGCTGGCTTCTATTGGCCTAATTTATTCAGGGATGCAAATGCATTTGTGAAGCAATGCGATAGATGCCAACGGAGAGAGAATATACATAAGAACGATGGGATGCCCATGAATATAATGCTGGAAGTCGAACTATTTGATGTATGGGGTATAGACTTCATGGGACCGTTCGTGAACTCAAATGGTAATCTATTCATATTGTTGGTTGTGGACTACGTATCTAAATGGGTGGAAGCAATTGCGACGCCCAGGAATGATGCGAAGGTAGTCCTTAATTTCTTAAGGCACCATATATTTAGTCGATTCGGAATCTCTAGGGCAATCCTTAGTGATGGTGGCAGTCATTTCTGTAATAATCAGTTCACCGCATTACTAAACAAATTTGGGATAACGCATAAAGTCGCCTTAGCATATCATCCCCAGACGAATAGGTTAGCGGAAGTATCCAATAAGGAGATTAAGAAAATTCTAGAAAAGACAGTGAGCGTGAACCGTAGAGACTGGTCACAAAATCTTGTTGATGCATTATGGGCATATCGTACTGCCTTCAAAACTCCCATTGGGCTAACCCCGTACCGAATGGTCTATGGAAAGTCTTGTCATTTACCTCTAGAATTAGAACATCGGGCATTCTGGGCAATAAAGAAAATTAATTATGATTTCCGCGACGCCGGTAAGAAAAGGCTCTTACAATTGAATGAACTAGGGGAGATTAGAATGCAAGCGTATGAGAACTCGAGAATTTATAAAGAGCGCACGAAACGATGGCATGATCGACGCATGAAGGAGAAAAACTTTGAGCCGGGACAACTTGTTCTGTTATTCAACTCTCGCTTGAAATTATTCCCCGGAAAGCTCAAGTCACGCTGGTCGGGCCCGTTCAAGGTTAAAATCGTGCACCCCTATGGAGCTGTGACTATTTTAAATGAGAATGATGGAACCGAGTTCAAGGTAAATGGAGAGAGATTGAAGTTATATCTGGGAGGTGACATTGACCGAGTACTGTCACGTTTGGAGCTTGTCTAATCAGAAGAAGTCCTGCCAGGACTCATAAATCAGGCGCTTGGTGGGAGGCAACCCATTGCATCTTTGTATTATTTCTAGTTTTTAAAATTTTAAGTTTTCATAGTTAGTAGTTTTTTGTAGCTTTAGGATTGGAATGGGGGAAAGCTGTGAGATGAGCATGAAATTCTATAACTAAAAAGAAAAAAATTATAAATAAAATTTTGGCCATATTTTGAGAAAGAGGAATGTTGTAATCAAGCAAAATGATGTTGTCATTTTTCTCCTGCTGACTGCCAGCATAGAAATCGGCTAGGGAGTGAACCGGGAATCGGTTTAAGTAAACCGCCGGTTCAGCGGTAAATGACAACGCTTAGAACTGGAGGTTGTCATTTCTTTTTTTTCTGACTACATATAGGCTGAATCGCTGATGGCGGTGAACCGGCGTCCGGTCTGAGCGAATCGCCATTTCCGGTTTCTGAAAACGTTTCATTTCCTTTTAAGGCAGCGGTTAGATTAATTAAGAGGGTTTAATCCTTATTAAACAGAAATCACTATAATTAACTAAGGGTAATTAAATTTAAATATAAATACATCCTCCCCCTTTCTTCTTCCTCAGCCCGACTTTTTTTCCCAAACCCCCGCCTAGGTCGCGACGTTCCTCTTCGCGCTGGAGCAACACGGCGGCCGGCGACCATCCATTCGCATCTGCTGAAGCGACGAGCGGTGAGAGGCTGCTGCTACATTGTCTTCGACTTCGTCGGACGCCGACCTACAATCGCGAGGAAGAGGCGGATACTCTCCTTGCGAACGACATGGGAAAAGCTCGACGGAAGACCGCGGCTGCGCCGGAGAAGGTTGACAAAACTCCTTCAGGTAATTTTAACATCTCCCCTTTCCTCTCCAACTGCTTCCTTTTTTTTTTGTATCCAAGTGTAATAGAGACCCGGCCAATCTAGGAAAAGGGATGAAGAGGAAGAAGCAGGAAAAGGGGAAATCAATTGACAAGGGCGGTAGAACATTCCAAAATGAAGCGGCGGAGTTACGGTTTAGGGAGGTGAGAACCACTCCACTCATCATGGAGAGAGGATTCAAAATGGACACAAGGGCTTGGAACCTAACTTATGCAAATCAAATTTGTGCCCTAAACTGGGAGCACTTCTGCCACCCAAGAACTGAAGTTGCTCTTTCCCTCGTTTACGAGTTCTACGCCAATGTCGTATCAGCGGAAGAAGAGACGACCATTGTGAGGGGGAAGGAGGTCGTGTTTACAGCTGAGAGAATTTCTGAATTGTTTGCTTTGGATGACCATGCTCAAGTTGATTACACTACGGTCCTTGCAAAGGTGACCCCACAAGAATTGGCAGAAGTCGTTTGTATCCCGTCAGGGCCGGTTTGGACAAACGTGACAACCAAGTGCCTGAAAGCAACTTGTTTAACTAGACAAGCCAAGGTCTGGCTCTTGTTCGTCAATACCACCATCCTACCAACGAAGCACCTCAACAATGTACCTATCCACAAGGTTGCCATTCTCTACTGTATCCTCAAGGGCATCAAATTCAATGTGGGGAAAGTAATTGCGCATCGACTGCAAGAGAAGATAAAGGAGAGAGGTCCAAAACAACTTTGGTATCCAGTTATGATCACGGATCTTTGCCGCGCGGTTGGAGTAGAAGAGGATGAGGAAGATGTGGTAAAGAAATTGAAGGGTCACATAACGAAAACGGTGATCGAGGTGTGCATAAAGGTTGCGGATGATACTCCCACAGCACAGCCTTCTCAGGCACGCAAAGACAAACCTATGGACATTGAAATTCAGCTAGAAGATGGAGGGGGTGATCCGGATGCAATGATGGAAGACATACAATATATGAAGGCCTACCAGCGCTGCCACCATCTATATGTCAAGGAGGAATTAGATGACCAACGGACAATCCTCTACAAATTATTGGAGAAAGCGAAGCTCCCGCGGCCGCAGTTCCAGAGAAAGATGATAAGTCCATTTGATAAGGAAGGTTACTTGATAAACTCCGCAAGTGTACGAGTGGATCCTCACATTCGTAGATCAAAAGGGAATGAGGATGCAGATGAGACTGAAGATGAAGAAGGTGATGAGGACGATGATGCTGCCGATGAGGAAGGTGAAGCTGATGCAGATGAGGCTGATGATGATGACGGAGATGATGCTGATGATGCGGAAGGCGATGAAGAGAGTGAGGAGGATGAAGATGACAAGGATGGAGATGACGAATAGGAAGTTTTTGTTTTCTTGTGCTTTTGATTTTGTTTTGGTGAACGACATTTTGGACAGTTAGTTTTGTTAAGCTGTGATTTGGACTGATTTTGTTTTGGTGAACGATATTTTGGACAGTTTTAGTTGTTATTGAACTATTTTTCGGACTGTTGCTGTGTTTAGTTGAACTATATGTTTTGGATAACTTATATTATGCTTACCCTCATGTGCGGTGAAACTTTTTGTTGGTATATGAATGCATTGTTGCGGTATAGACACTGCTATGTGATTATATGAGGTCATTTGTGGTTATATAGAAGCATGGTTTTGACGTAGCTCTATTAACATGTTACTATGGACGTAGTTTTGTTTTTTACTGATACACTGAGATTATACTATTTGTTGGAATGTTTTGTCTCAAATTATTATTCTTCATAGCATGTTTTATGAATGGTTTATACTGATCTACGTTTCTGCTTGCTTGCTTCTACTATTCAATAATTAATTATCGTGATGTAATCCCTTGTAGCACTGCTATTTTGTTGTGTTCTATGTCACTTTAACTACAGGGAATGCAATTTTGTTCACTAACGACGCTTCTAACGCAATTTGAGAGGCACATTCTCGGACGGGTTTATTCTTTCTACACAAGTCTTCACTTTTCAGGGGAGTTATTTATTTTCAACTGTTTATTACTGATTTTTGTATGCTCATTTGATTAAGTCATTAATTACCAAAATGCTCTAAGTGTGGAGGGGTCTAGTATTTGCATTACTAGTGCTCTAGAAGTAGAGTTGCTAGGGCCTAGCAACGCTTTAAGTGTGGAGGGGTGTATCCCTTACACACTGGGTAAGGGTTACTTTAAATATGAATTCAATAATACTTACTTTTGTTCTTGATTAATCTATGGGCTACTCTAGAGTTATTCAATGATCGGTAGGGCATGTCAATCTTAAGAACCCAACTAATGAATTTGAAGCTAGAAGGATGTTGGTTTGACTGAGCTCATTTAAGCAAATGTTTTCGTGCACTAAAATTTTGATGTACGTCCATTGCATGCTTTCCTACATTGTCCTCTACATCCAATGGGGAGTGGTGAGTAAGAGCGAAGTAAATGATGTACACCAAAATATGAGGATAGTTAGTTCGTCCTAGCTTTTTGATCAATCACGTCATTAGTTGAGCTTGAACCATTTGTTACACATCATCCCATTACTAAATTTCATATGTCCCCACTGGTTGTGTCTTAAGAAGTAGCCTATTGTGAGTGTTGCTAACAAAATAAAAATTTCATAGTGATATGCGGCCTGAATATATGTACACATACTTAGAATGATCCCAACTATGATAAAAAAAAGTAAGTAAACAAAAGAAAAGTCATAGTGATATGTGGCCCGAGTATGTGAATGCATACTCGGAATGATCCCAACTGTGATGATATAAAAAAATGGAAAAGAAGAAATATCATAATGACATATGGCCTAGTTATGTTCACTTATATTTGGAAAGATCCCTACTATGGATAGTCTTAGAAAAATGTTACAAACACCATAATATGGCGATTCTTTAAGAGTATTAACTAGGGAGCTACCTCTCATGATCAACGTATTCCTAAATGCTAAGCCAAGCTTGAACATATCCTAGTTCTTATTGGAACTACTAACTCATATGGAGGCGAAATTAATTGCTTAGCTTAAGCTTGTCATTACCTGTAGATACGGGGGTTCAAAAGGGAAGTATTGCATTAGAGTACATTATTTGTTACCACACATCACACTAGGATGTTTATTTGAACTCTAATCCAACATCTAACTAATGGTTTTGTGAATGGTTGGATTTCTTTTGATTGCCAAACCTATCATGTTAGTAAAGCAAACATTTTGAGTGTGCCTCGATTATTTGGTTTTTCAAGACAAACATAATTCTTAAGTATCATTGAACCATGCGCTGCGTATTGCCCTATACCCCAGTTTTTTATTTGTGAACGTGTCTTTGCTAGGGACTAGCAAGAATTTAAGTGTGGAGGTGTGATAACTTCTCAAATGAAGTTATCCTTGCCTAATATTTCTACTTCACAATTAATAAAAAGGAGCCTAAATGATGATAAAATATGATTAATTATTATTTTAATGTTTATGGTACTAAGTTGATCTTATTCCATGGTTTTCTATGCAAGATTCGCCGGAGAAATCAACTTGGAAGTGAATGCAGAATTATTATTTTCGGTCTGGACCAGTTACTGCAACATCCAATTCTGAAACTGCAACATGTGTCTGTCCGAAATTTTAAATTTTAAATTCGAATTGCCGCTATTTTTTATTATGGAAGGATGCGTCCTTTCAGGAGTATGGACGTTTTTAATGCTAAAAACTGACCAAATGGAGATTATTCATAATTAATTTCGGATCTAAGGAGAAGAGCATCATCTAGGGTTGGCTTGGGGAGAAAAACTCCATTGGAGAGTGACGGCAAGAGGAAGAAGAAGGAGATCTTCGTACGGATCGAAGAAGCGACTCTAAGAAGAAATTCCTGCAGCGATTAAGCGTGAACCGCGATGTTTTGTAAGATCTATTTCAATATTTTGAGTGTTTCCTCCAACGCCATGAACTAATCCTTCCTTAATCTTGTATTATGAGAGTACTAGGTTGTGTTTGATGGATATTATTTAGTTTATTTTGTTGGAGATTCTTGGTGAATGTTCTTTATCAATCTTATGATCTTTATTTCTGAAATGTTTGGCCAATATTTCACTTTTATGCTACGCTTCATAAATCGAGAGAGGAGTTGCGGTAGTATATCATAATTTTGATATAGCATTTGAAGAGAGAAGGAGACTTCCTCTTGGTGTTAGCAACTTAGGTCTTTGTTCTTTGAGCGGTTCTTATTTCACCCGAGGGGAAATATAGAACTAGGGATTGCCGATATCGAGAGATACGGTTATCTATTTTAAGATCATTGCAAGGCACGCTCACCACGCATTTTCACAATGATACATTCACTTATCTGTCATACTAAACCTAGGAAATCATAATATAAGATTATATCTCTCCCTTGATAAGAAAAGTTTTGTTCCTAAGATCCGTAGTAATTTCATTTAGAAGTCTTTATATTTAATTTTAGTAGTCTAAGAAAATCACCAATTTTGTCTTACTTGGATTTAAGGAAAAGGCCTAACTGGTATTTGCAATCACTAAACCAATCACCTCCCTGTGGAGACGATTCTCACTCACTTTTTATTACTTGATACGGCACGTGCACTTGCGTTTAAATACGTAGACCATTTCGGGCGTATCATGTGGCACCATTGATGTAAGTACTAGAGGAGAAGAGAAGAGAGGGTCTATGTCGACAGAAGGTGTAGAGTCAGAAATTCTGATAGCGTAGTCGACCAGATTTTGGATTCACCTATTTATAGTACTTGAGTCAAGGGCAGATCAAAAGCCGGGCTTAAGTCGACAAATCTGTTTTTGTGTCGACAACAATGACCTAGGTCTTGACAGAACTTAAGTTAAGTCGACATGACTATGTGTCGACATACTAATTTCTAAGTCGACAAAATATATTTTAAGTCGACACATTTATGTGTCGACATACTTGAGTCTGTGTCGACATACTTGTGTCTGTGTCGACACTGACAACTTAAGTCTTGATAAAGTTGTGTCGACACTAACTTTTTGTGTCGACACAAATATCCTCACGACTTATTGTCTCGACAAGGTTGTGTCGACACTTATTCTCCTGTCGACACAGATATTGTTTCTGTGTCGACACATCCTTTTTCTGTGTCGACACAACATACTGAGTGTGTCAACACAACTTGCTTGTGTCGACACAAACATTGTACTTAGATAAATTTCAAGAGAAATTTGGTGCTTACTGATGCTACTCATGGAAACTTTTGTTAACCTATCATAAGTTCAACATACCTAATTCAATTTTGAAATTATTGAATTTAGTTTCATCCAGTGGTTTTGTGAAAATATCAGCTATTTGATTATCTGTTTTTACAAACTCTAGACTAATATTTCCCTTTTCAACATGTTATCTGATAAAATGAAACTTTATTTCTATATGCTTGGTCCTACTGTGTGACACAGGATTCTTAGCAATAGAAATAGCACTAGTAGAATCACAAAATAATGGTATTCTACTTACATGAATGTCATAATCTTCTAGTTGATGCTTCATCCACATCAATTGTGCACAGCAGCTACCTGCAACTTAAGTCTTGCGTCTGTGTCGACACTGACAACTTAAGTCTTGACAGAGTTGATTTTCATCTTGAGCATGTGAAGCTCTTCTTCCTTTACATGGGAAAACCCGCTCCTGCGAGTGTGTGGTGAGTTTGTAGTATTCCTTGGGGTAGATATGTAAAGTCCCCCTTGTTAAAGTCTTGAATCATAGTACGGATATTGGCATGGTGTGTGAAGCCTACCCGGACATGTTGGTCTGGATCGGTGATGTTTTGCTATGCATTTTGTGCCGGAGTAGACTCCGTGCATTTTGATCTTTTTCGGGTTGCTATGCGTTAGAATGCATCAGGGAATCTTGGGGATTAACCCCATGGTGCACCTAGAAATCTGGGCAGAAACGCATTTCTGCCATTTCGGTGGCCTGGGAGCTAGCCGGGTATATAGCGGGGCTATGTACCGTGTTTTATCGATAGTTGGGACTGGGAGAAGCTTGGCCCGCGTCAAAGGCCAAATGGCCATGGCGGGGTGAGCAACGGGCTGGTGGAACCCTACCCGCTCCATCTGTTTCGGTTAAAGAGACCTAAAGAAAACGTGGCACTTACCGATGATTTGGAGATCGAGTCTAGGCTACGGCTGAAAAGACTAAATGCTCACGAGTTTTGCCGCCCTGGGGTGGTGGTGGAGTCGAGGATCGGACTGGGTTCGGATTGGCTTCGCCGAGTAAGTGCCATGAGAGCACGGGGTGTACGACCGTGTGTGCGTGCACCTATGATGTGATGTTTATTCACTATGTTGCTGGTTTTGCTAACAAGTGCAGGGAAGAAGCTTTGCTACCCAGGTTTGGGGGCAGAATCGTTATAATTTGGTCAGCTTTAGCTGACCGTTATTCTTGCTTGCCACCGTTGCGGTGAATTGTGCTTGCAGGTGCCACAGAGCCAAATGATAAATAGCGGGCTAAAGACCAGGTTGCTGAGCCAGCCCTCGAAGGCCTAAATTTTGAATGTTTTCTTGTATTCTCATGTGTGACCGGTCTGCGTGCCGAGGTTTGGAAGACACTTATATTTGAGTAAACTATTGTAAGGCCTTAAGGCCAGTACTTTTGTGTATTTTGTAATTCATTCCTACTGGATTTTTTGTTAGTGGACATTCATGCTTGTTGGAAGGGTTCTTATTGTTGCAACTTACTAAATTACTTCTGCTAGATGCTCTGTGTAGGATGTGTGTATTGGTTGAATGGTTTCATTGAGTAACCCACTAGTCTGTCCGTGGTATATGGCATCGGGCCCCGGCCGGACCTACTGCTATATGCTATGTGATGAATATGGGTGTTACAATTTGGTATCAGACTACCGGTTTCGGTCAGGCTTAAATGAATTCGTGGGCGAATTCACTTCAAGGGGTGGTGAGCACATGTGTGTGCGTCATCGTTTTAACATGAAAAGAACCCATGAATGTCCACTTAGGAATGAAAATACACATGTTTGAGAAACCTGCGTGTTCCTATAATTGCATTTTGCAATGTTGTTTGGTCGCTTATCGGTGTTTTGTACGACTATAGGTGTCCGGGAGTGGCACGTGGCAGCTTGAACGCGCACTTTCTGAGAAAAGTACCGCACCAAGCGACGTGCCTCAAACTCCTACTTCTTTTGAAACCATAAGAAGGGTAGTTGAAGCGGTGTTCGCTGTGACCAATGCACAACATGGAAGAATTGTGCAACCCTCTGTCCCTGAGATGGCCCCAACACCGGGCGGTGTGATGGAGCAAATGGAATGTAGAGGCCCTTTAGGGCAGCAGATGAACATGATTGTGTTGCAGGGAGCGCACTCAGTTAACGAATATTTGCAGATGTTCCTTATGATAAGGCGCTACCCAGGCTTTGAGTGGGAAAGCGAGCAGTCTATAGTCGATAGCTTTTACAATGGTCTGTGCAGCGAGTTGCGTATCCTACTGCTATGACCAAAGCTATTGGGATTCCGAGCCTTGGTGGAGTCGGCCAGAACTTTGGAAGTAGAGTTGGGGAAAACTCATCAAATACTAGTGAATAGGGTATCAAACCCTACAGATCCTATAAGGACTGCCTATCGCAGAACACTGAGAAAATAAGCTAGATTATCTACTAGCCAGACTACTTATAGTTGTCATTCTTGTGGAAAGAAAGGGCACTTTGCCTGAGATTGTCGGAAGGGTGCTCAGAAGACATTGAAAGCTATGGTAGGAGCAGTTGAAGACTCTAGTGCAAAGGAGTCGGTGTTCAAAATGCCAACATCAAAATCTGGGTACCGTAGGTGATACAAGAAGGCTAGGATGTCGGGTCTAGTCCCTTCCTCTATCGCATCCGGAGCGACTACAGGCCAAACCTCAGGTGCATGATATAACTGTGGAAAGCCGGGACACTATGCCCAGGATTGTTGGAGTGGATGCCCAATGTTTGAGAAGAAGTTAGGGGAAACAGCTGAGGAGAAGGGCAAGGTGGTGGAGTCCACCGCATCACTGTATACTCCGGCCCAACCAAGGGTGGACATCCTTGGTCAGCAGGAGGTCTTGTGGCCGACCGTCGGGATGTCAGGTATGGTTTAATTGATAGTAATCTAACTTCTTATACATGTTACCTTATGAGTGCTAGCTTAGGACTGGAAGTTTTAGGCTTTGTTTTTGACTTTTGGTCACCCGGCGAGGGCATAGTTTTGATACGAGAACTTTGCACTACTTTTGTCTTAAGGTTTAGTATTGCACATCGGAGTATCTCCTTCGATGGTAAAGGGAAATTTGGATGTGTTGTTGCCTAATGGTCGTTCTATGTGCGGAGAGAGAGAGTGTGTGTCTGTGTCGCAAGGTTACGGTTTGGGAGTCAGGAGTTCGACTTGCAAGCGTCGTTACTACCACCATGGGAGGCTTCGAATCCTAAGCCTACATCGGATAGTATCTCGGGTGTATCTGAATATCCTGATGTGCTTCACTGATGGTCTCCCTGGAGTCCCACCGTAGTGAGAGATTGACTTCACGATTGAGCTAGTGTCAGGTGCCAAACCTGTGTCATGCTCTCCATATTGGTTAACGCCTAAGGAGATGTCGGAGCTAAAGGATCAACTGGAAGAGTTGATGGAGCAAGGTTATGTGCGTCCAAGTTCATCGCCTTGGAGAGCGCCGGTCCTCTTTGTTAAGAAGAAGGACGGAAGGTTGCGACTCGATATCGATTATGGGAAACTGAACAAGTTAACTGAAAAGAGCAAGTACGGGATCCCAAGGGTGGATGACCTTTTGATCAGTTGGTCGGGTCATCAGTATACTTAAAATTGGACCTTAAGTATGGTTACCATCAGCTTAGGATAAGGGAAAGCGATGTCCCAAAGACAGCATTCGGCACAAGGTATGAACATTTCGAGTTTACCGTCGTGCTGTTTGGGCTGACTAATGCGCCGTTAGTGTTCATGGATTTGATGAACAGATCGTTCAGGGAGTACCTAGACCATTTTATGGTCGTCTTCATCGACGACGTATTGGTGTACTCACAGAGCAAGAGGATCACTTCAAGCATCTGCTTTCGGTGGTGGAAACGCGAAAGAGGGACCAACTCTATGCCTAGCTCTCCAAACACGAGTTTTGGGTTATCCTAGGTAGCATCCCTCGGTCTT